>QTSX02002926.1:8851-210649 GCA_014839935.2 Entomophthora muscae | reverse complement strand
AGGGTTGGTGCAGGTATAGAGCAGGGTCTACTTGTCATCATCTTTGGAGAGCAGTGTGGTAAGTGTGCAGTGGAGGATTTGAAAGGTCCAGGTGTAAATGGCTTCAGTGGCCCCAGGGAGAAGGAAGAACATAGGAGGAATCATCTGTATGTTTATCTGGGAGTAGATCATCCAGAGCTACTAGAACATCTGGGGTTATGATGAAGTCTCTGAAAAATTCTGAAAAATTCACAAAATGGGGAATAAAATACCAAATCATCAAAGAGTTGAAAATCAACAAAAAATGTAAGTTGAAATTTTCAGACATAAATATCCAAGCAGAGGAAGAGGAACAATACAGGCAAAGAAAACCAGGACATAACAGAAGAATAAAATTGATTGAGAAATGATGACTGGATTTTGTAAATACACAATCTCACAATTAGGTTCCATATATTCTTTAATTTCAAAATTGGGGGGGGTCTGAAATCAGCATGGATGATGTGGAAAGTGCAAAATAAAAGCACACAAACTTCAAGGTACCACAAAGGCATGTAAGCAAGAAGAAGCTTCATCTTTGGGGGATAATTATCTTCAAACTTTAAAGCTTGATGTAGATTTTTGTTATAGCATTTATTGAAAAACTAAAATAGTTCTAGGGAATTGTAATTCAATATAGGAATATATATTTGTTGGTGATGTGACAGGCCTTAATTTTTATCACCAAGCCTTCATAATTAAATTAAAATTCTGCAATATCATAAATTGATTTTTACACTGAAAAGAACCAAATTATCTGTTTTTGAGGGTTTCAAGCTTTTTTGACTCATTTGAAAAAATTGGCAATCCTGCACCTGCTTTGCCACAACCCATTTATTGACAATGTCTTATTTTAGATCAGCCATACTCTTCATGATTTTTTTGGGGCTAGCTGCTTGGACACTTTCTTATGGGGGTGGGGAATTCCAGTTAAGATGGCATTATCTGTGACAGGTGGAACCGCCCACCACAATATTGGCACTAAATTGATAATGTAAGAGAGAGAATGGCCTAATAGAAGCCAGGGGCCACTAGTGGGAACCATGAAGTCCACCAATCCTGTCAGTGTAATATAAATTACACCAAAGAGTTGGGTGAGCATGGTCTCATAAGCAGCTCCCAGATCTTGTGGGCAGTTGGGCCATGGGGTGACAGGAGGAGTCATAGGAACCAAATATGCAGACAGATAGTTGTATTTGTCCCTAAAGAAGCAGAGCTGTATTGTGTATCAGTAGTCTTCTCTGCCAAAGGTTTTGGGTTTGTGGGACCTTGCCAAGGGGTTGGCAAGGAGGATATCCTCTAAGGTGAAATAAGAGTAGTCTGGATTCAAGAGGTATTTGGTTAAATGTATTGGACTCAAAAAGAGCACTAGGAGGACAGAGAGGTATATATGTGGGGTCCACAGGTTCTGCTAGCATGGTGACAGGGACAGAAGGACCTTTAGGATCTATACAGAGGTGAAAGAAAACAAGTATAATATAAGGCAGAAATTGTTTGAATCAAAGGTTCATATCAGCTTTATTACTCAAGATAACAATGTGGCCTGGTCTTGACCTGGCAGGGTATAAATACCACTCTACCAGGCCTCACCATTAGATTGGGTTTATTGGGCTTGGGCAGGCTACTGTCAGGGTTCTAGGGCTGGCAGGTTGGCATCAGGCGCGGGCAGGTGGCTATTAACAGTCACTTTAGAGTAGGCTTCTGACCCCTTCTGTTCATCAACTTGATTATTGGTGTTGGGCAGGTTTGCAAGGAAAGTTCTAATTATTGGGCCTCAGGAAGGTTTAGGGAATTTCCTATTGGCAGAATTGCCTTTTTCACATCCTGAACTTCAAGTGTTGCAAGTAAACACTTTGGGGAAACTTCTGGTATCAGAAGTGAGCAGGTTGCTCACAAATCTTTGTGGCAATATCAAAAAGTTTGGTACTGGTGGGTTCACATCAAAGTTACTCTCATATTTGCTCTTGATGGGGCACAGGCAGCTATGCTCTTGGCCTTCTGAACTGGCAGGCTATGAGAAGTAGGAACCTGGGTTAATCTTTGTTATGGATCTTGCTTCAATCTTAGAAGTGAACTGCCACTGGTGACAGTCTTCAAGAATCAACCATTATGGAGCTGCAAGAAACTACAAGTTCTCAAGAGAAACTGATGGGAATCCTGGAAGTAGAGTTAGTACTGGCATTTCAGGAAAAGAAAGCAAGGTTAGATGAATTGAATGCCCAAAGTACTCTCATTGACACCCTCCAGAACCAACTAACACACAAATTGAGGATGCCTCAGAAATCAGTACCCCAGCGCCTTTAATGAGATCACACAAGAATAATGAAGCTGGTAGTTTCCTCTCTCAGAAGAGCTATATCATATTGTCCCTTCCTGGCCCCTAACACTGCTGCAGAAGCAATAAAGAGAAAACTTGCACTATTACACATTCAGTATTTAGTCTGGAACCTACCTGGGAACCTTTTAACAACTTGCCAGCAACTTCTGATTGCTCTACAACAATCACACTTCATACTGACCAGGATGAGGAAGTATACACTGAAAATACTGATACTGAATAGGATAACAAGGATCACTCAAAAAACTACTAAGCAGCCAGGACAAGGAGAAATCCTTGGCTGCATTTGTGGTTTCATCATCCTCCTCACCTCCCATTCTCCTTCTACCTGACAAGCCTTCACTGGACCCAGATTCCTGCTTTTACTCTATTCCTGAACCAAATGACAATCTTTTCCTGATTAATTTTATCTCTCAACTAGAACTAGATGATACTGACATAGAGGAAGCACAAAAAGATCTCCTTCATTGGGTTCTCATAGTCAACACTCAAGCTTGATGAGCCATCCTTTGTCCTGAGGTAGTTGCCTCACAAATAGCCAAGAGGATGATCACTCTACCTTATAATGAGAAATTGGTACAACCAGGGGTGGAGGTCATTAATGAAGAAGATAATACCAAAAACCTAGTCAAAATTTCATGTAAAGTAAATGTTTCAGCATCCTTAGAATTTCTCAAGGAGGCAAGCCCAACTATAGGAGCTGCCATGGCTACCTTTCTAGACAAGTTTAAATGTCTGAGTGTGCACTAGGTCTCTAATATAGTAGAGACCAGATGTAAGGGACCAGGATGCCCCTTTTAACATACTTTTTAACATCTCCATGAATGCGTGAAAGCCTGTAGTAAACAACTCCTTTGTCATAAAACTCACCATTGACAAACTCCAATGGCCAGGGATCTGCAAGGCCTGTATATTGTAAAGCCCGGAAATCAAATTTATGGAACAAATTGTACCTCAAAAGTATTGGGAAGCAGTAAATTGGGAAAGCAATAATTTGATTGGGAAGACAGATGATCTATTGGTTGCAATACCTTCCATTTGGTGTGGCACCACAGCAGTTAGACGCCAAGCATATCATAGTATGGGCCCAAACCAAGTGCAGTTCCCTGTGCACACAAATGTGCACTTTTACAAACATCAAGAGTATACCAGTAAAGACAATGCCACCAGGGAAATAGTGGATCAAGAATTTTCAAACTGCACAGCTAAGTATAAAGGGGAGGAAGGGAAACCTTCCTCCATGTTGACATCATCTCAATAAATCTATGCAGAGTGAGCACTTTTGGCTTGCAGGGTTTTTCTACACAGTTGGAAATATATATTATTTTCTCCTTTATGTGAATCCTAACAACATTACACTGCCACATATTCCTTGCAGCCAGGATCTACTTCCTCATACCTGGCCACCACTACTCATATACCAGACCTTGAGTTTTACTATACCCACCGCTTGTACCTTCCTCTAGGATACCCCCTGCCACACTTAGAGACCAGATACTATTGCCTATGATGGATAACCCTACTTTACCCCCTTTGACAGAGGCCCTTCCTGCACAGGACTTCAGTAAGCTGGGGTTTGTCTATATAGCAGTTTTGGGTTTAGTCAATCAGGTTGTACCACACACAGGTAGTTGGCGTCTCTAGGAAACTTCAGTCAACTATATAGCCAGGATACCCCCAATATTATACATGGCTTTTCAGGTTTGGCATGCTACTCCTGTAGGATTGAAACCGGAAACCAAAATGTGCCATGGCAGAGATGATCTAAAAAGTGCCTACTGAACATGAGAAATCCATGTGCCTGACCTAGGAGGCTATCCAGAACTTAAAGAACCCTCTGGGGGTCTTGCTTCAGGTTTGAGAGATAGGAGGAAAAAATCCTCTCAAAGAACTGGGGTAGCAGACCAAAGAAGAAGCAACACAGTGTTGAGGAGCTGGATGTACATGTATTCTGGTCACCGCCAGAATACTTAACATCCAGTCATTGCCTGGTTTGGTGCCAATTCAATATAATGTTCTACATACCAAAAAAGGCAACAAACCAATATCACATGACTTGTCCAAGTATCTAGTGACTCAAACCCATTCTGCACATGACTATCCTTATCTTTGATCTAACTTAGATCCCTGCCACAGCGCAACCTATATAAGTCTAAAGTATTACCCAATAAAATATATTTCTCTTCTTCTTAATTCCATATTTGAAGCTTCCCCAAAAGTTGCTTCTCATCACTGGTAGTAGCTACGGTTTTTTGACCACACCCATGAAAGAGAAAATGACTGCCTAAAAACGGCCCACCTTTGCTCACATACTCAACCAGGCCACATCCCAGGAGACCTGGAAAACATACTTCCACGCCCATAACATTGACAAAGATATACCTAGTGGATGCACTATATTCAAAGGTCTGGTCATGCCCAAATAATGCACCAAGATAATTCAATACATTTGCTCTCTTCAACCACAGACAAACGCACAACCACCTATCACAGGTGAAGTTATCAACACCAAATACATTGTTATTGACAAGTTCTTTGGTAAAAACAAAGAAAATGTCATCAACTGGCTAGACCACTCAGCCACTAAACTCTGCGCCAGCCACATCCCCCATGAGAAATGGGTCCAGGAAACTAGCAAGCGCCTTTACGAGGCCGCAGCTAACTGGTTTGCCACCTGGGTTGGCTCACAAACTGACAACCAGCTTGACAACTGGGAAGAGTTCAAAGCAGACATCACACACAATTTCCACGTCACCAAATCCCTCAAAGACATTGTAATGCAGCTCAGCAATCTTCCTCAAAAGACCACTGTCACAGCTTACGCCAATAAATTTGAGAAAATACACCACAAAATTCAAAACTTAGCACAAGCTGACAACATGCACACTAGAGCCTCATTCATCAACAGAATGAAACCCTCAGTTTCTGACATCATCTGTCCAGAGGCCAACACCTCCATGCCTGCGCTCATTGCAGAAGCCAAGCACGCAGAAAAAAGTGCAAACATGGAATATGCTGCACGCAACGGCAAAAACTCCTCAAACAACAATGGCAGAGACAATTATAATGGCAACAAGCGCCAAAACACTAACCATAAAAACGGCAACTCCAATCAAAACAATGGCAATCACAGCCAGAGCAAAAACTGCTCCCGTCCCAAGAAAGAGAACACTGCCAAAGTTAACAACGCCAAAGTAGCAACCCGCTACAAATCTGACCCCACATTCTCTGACCTCAAAGGCCTTGAAACAGAGGAATAGGGAAAAGAGGAGGGGGAACAGGCTTAATTACCCCTGTCTCCCCCCAAACCAACAAGAAATTGTACCAAGGCATAAACTTAGCTTCTTGCATCACAATTGTCCCGCAATCTTCTATCTTTATGAACGTAAAAATTAAAGATCACTCACAACTTCCTGTCTACTCATGTACTTACAAATTTCATACACATAAAATTTTATTTGACTCTGGTGCTCAACACACTATGGTAAGAAAACCATTTGTAACCAAGTAAAAAATATCAGTTCTCAAATCCAACTTCAAATACATCAGAATGGCAGACAAATCAAAGGTTCTACTTGAAGGCAAAACAACTCCCTTCAGAATTGACCTCCAAGGCATACAAACGTCCATCAAAGGACTTGTCATGAACAACATAAACTAAGAAATTGTAGCAGGCATGGACTGGTTCACCCAAGTGAACCCCAGCATATGTTGGAAAACAAAGACAATGACTATCAAACGTAATGGAGTCAATTTCAACATCCTCAAAGAACCTAACAATCTCATCCTAAGAGACACAGTATTTGTCCAAATCATAAATCAGGACAACTTGGAACATCTAACCAAAGGCAGTACCCTCCACATAATGAGGTACACCAAATTTAATATTATGCAAACAACCAAAATTCAATCCCCAGAGCTTGCAGAACTCATAAATGAATACACTCATGTATTTAAGGATGGAGCTCACAGGCTACCCCCTGAACAGGAGGTTAAACATGGCATTGGCTCATGCAAGGCCATGCCCAAACCTGAACCCCTCTACAGACTCTCCCCCATGGAGACACAAACCCTCAAAAGTCATATTAAGGATAACCTAGCTAAAGGCTTCATTTGCCCATCTGAATCCTGTGGGGGGGGCAGCAGTGTTTTTTTGTAAAGAAAAAGAAAGGCTCACTCCATCTATTAATAGACTACAGAGCTCTCAATTCAAGCACAGTAAAGAATAAATATCCCCTCTCACTTATAGAAGATCTGTTTGCAAGACTCTCTGGAGCCAATTTCCCTCCAAAATTGAACTCATCTCAGATTACAACCAAGTAGAAGTAAAAGAAAAGGACATACCAAAAGCTGCATTCCAAACAAAATTTGGATTCTTTGAGTGTAGGGTAACAAACTTTGAGATGACCAACTCTCCTGCAACATTTGTCATTATGATGAACCAATAACTAAACGGTCTCTCAAATACATTATGCTACCTTGAAAATATTACCATATTCTCAAAAACCAAAGATAAAGACCTCACACATGTCTGACAAGACACTTGATTGACTCGCAAAGCACAAGCTCTATGCAAAGCCTAGCAAGTGCCAATTTATGAAAAAGGAACTCTTGTTCTTGGGCCACATTGTCTCTGAAAGTGGTATCAAAGCATATACAGATAAAATAAAAGCCATAAATAACATGAAACACCCCACCTCTGTTAAACAAGTTATATGCTTTCTTGGAATGGTAGCTTACCTAAGAAAATACATCAAAGACTGCAGAAAACTAACCACACTAATCAATGACCTAACCAAGGGTAATGCTAAAAAGAAATTCATTTCAACACCTGAATGTGACAAGAATTTCCAGTTACCTAAAGCAAGCTCTGATCAAAGTGCCAATCTTGCAATACTCAAATTACAACTGATGCTTTGATCTTGAGTCAGATGCCAGCAACACTGCCATTGGTGCAGTGCTACACATCTGCCAGCCAGGACAGCAAGACTTCCTGCCAGTATGTTTATGAAAGTAGAAAACTAACTAACACTGAGAAGAGGTATCCAATACACAATAAGGAATTGCTAGCAATATACCACACATGCAAGAAACGGAGATGTTATCTAGAAGGACATTTAAACATCTGATTACTAAATGACCATAAATATTTAATCTATTTCAAAACTCAGAACACACTCAAACAGCGACAAGCCAAATGGATGTCCCTGCTGGAGCAGCTCAATTTGGACATCCAGTATAAAAAGGGGGCAGAGCTGGTCACGGCCAATGCTCTCTCTAGGCTATTTCAGCCAAGAGAGGATCTTCTCAACCACCTGGACCCTGACTGGCCCAACCTATATAACACTGAGTACAAGACAAAAGGAAAAGAACCCTCCACACATCCACTAACCCATGATACATTAGTAAGGAACAAAAAACATTTATACATATAAAATGGCACAGTATACCACATCATTAAAGATAAACATGTTACCTTAATCTCACTCACACAAAGAGTCAACACTATACTAAGACATCACCGCCTACTAGGACATACAAAGGCTAACAATCTATACCTCACTTTAAAAGAGATAGTATGGTGGCTCAATCTTAAACAAGACATAGTTAACGTTTTAAAAAAGTGCATAGTGTGTAAGAAATACACCAGCACCAAGGCTCCCCAGCCAACATTTAATCCAGTACCAGACCCTGAACCATTTAAGGTTAGGGGCTGGACGTGGTGGGACCCTTCCCAAAAGATAAAACCAAACAACACTTCCTAATTTTAGCCATTGACTTTACTACACGCTGGCTCATCTGCTGGGCAACACAGAACCACAAGGCAGAAACAATCAATTGCTTCATCAACAAGGCAATAATAGCCAACTATGGAACTCCTGACTACATCATAACAGATGGAGCCACAGAACTATCAGGACATGTAGTAAATAACAATTTAAAATCCAGAAACATCAAACACTCCACAACCTCGCCCTACAGACCATAGGCCAATGGCAGAGGTGAACACCTAAACGACAGTCTCATCAGAACCCTCAAGAAAATAATGGATGGCAAAGCCAAAGACACATGGCCACTATACATGAAACATGCATTATTAGTATCTTGGGTTTGCACCAACCAAGGGACAGGCTAGTCATCATTTGAACTAAAATACAGATACAGACCAGAGATAGTCTCCTGCAATAACTAACCATATGTGAAAAACCCCAGGAAAACCCCTCACAATAGAACAAGCACCAGCTCTACAACACATACGCCTCAAAGCTAAAATAGCAGAAATAGAAAGGCTCAAAACACAAAAGGTAACCTCCACAGAGGAACCACTTTTCATTGACTCCCCTGTCTGGTTCCTAGCTGGGAACAGGAATAAGCTGGATTCAGTACACAGAGGACCAGGAAGAGTGATCAGATATAGACCAGACAGAAATACCTATCTAGTCAAGTTCCAAGGCGCCAAGGATCCCGTTATCAAGAAATACCACAGATCCTGCCTTTGCCTCAGCAAAGGGGAACATTTGACTTGGCTAGTACCCACAAGCAAACAACTCCAGGAACATCAGGCGGCAGACGTCAATACAAAGCCCCCTCCTGATGTACCAGAGT
Source organism: Entomophthora muscae (assembly GCA_014839935.2). Taxonomy (NCBI): domain Eukaryota; kingdom Fungi; phylum Entomophthoromycota; class Entomophthoromycetes; order Entomophthorales; family Entomophthoraceae; genus Entomophthora; species Entomophthora muscae. Next base: position 201,687 of record QTSX02002926.1, on the reverse strand, counting down.
AACCCCTTAAGGGGGTGTCAAGGATCTGGATGTAAAAGTATTCTGGCTACTGCTAACCCAATTAACATCCAGTAATTGCCCAATTTGATGCCCTCCTAATATACAGTTCAACATACCAGAAATGGCAACCAAGCAATATCACATGACTGTCCAAGTATCCAGTGTCTCAAACCCATCCAGCACATGACCAACCCCTAGGTTTGATCCAACTAAATCTCTGCCACAGCTAAAGCTATATAAGCCTAAAGTATTATCCAATAAAATATACTTCTCTTCTTCTTAATTCCATATTTGAAGCTTCCCCAAAAGTTGCTCCTCATCAACAGAAAAAAAGATCAGAAACTTAAATAGAGGGATTCACATTTTAGAATTCATTGATAAATTCTGATTCTTGGGTGTGGGAGAAGATCAGAGAGCAATATGACTCTGTAAGAACAGCAAGAAGAAAACCAGAAGATTTCTTCCCTTTGGGGTGATGGAGACCGTCAAGTGAGGCCCACTTGATGCAGGAGAAAAAAGAAAAATAACAGGTAAAATTGAACTCAAATTGAGTTATATTAACTTTTTAAGTAGGTTTATATAACAGAAACCACTTAAAGTTAAAAGAAAAGGCGGCTTCAAAACTGGGATAGGTAAGCTATACACCACAGTATTAATACTTACAGTTAAATCCAGGTAGGATGACAGGGACTCCAGCAGGAATGGCTGGGAGGACTGGGAAGAGTAAAAAATCCCAAAAATAAAAAATATTTTAAAAGGAATTCTTAAATTAAAACTTCACAAAAACCAAACTTTATTGTGAAAAATCAACAAGAAAAGGCTGTGGAAGGAGGCTTTGCCATTTAAAGGGGATTTTTTTAGGAATAGGTGCCTCATAATGGGGCACTTAGCTCAAACAAGGAGTTGATTGGCCATGGGATAAAATTTTCACCCCAGTGCCAGGGGGATTATAATTTTTATCAATAATTTACAGGACAAGAGATTTATTGGCCATGTACTTCTAAATAGGTTTATCTAAAAGATTTCCCATTTACAGGAACATCTGGAGCTACAATCTGGGATCATATGATTGGTCAGACCTAATAGTTTTCAGGTAGGGACAGGCCCAAGTCAACAGACAGTCTAATTCAATCAGTTTAGCCTCCAGGGTTGGGGAGATGTCAGCACAGAAGGCTTGGGAGGCAGGAAAGGGTACATCAGAACAAACATCTCAATAATTATGTGCACCAAATTCTTCATAGTGTTAAGAGGCTTGACAGGATTTTGGGGTGAATTTTTTGTACAACAAAGAAAGATAGCTCAATCTAGGACCAAAGGGGGTAGCTTTAAACAGTCCCTGTCAGTCAGTCTCTGCGCCCCCACTCCCCAGGACTGCTCAGCCTGGGACCCTCAGTCCATCTGGCAGCTCTCAGGGCAACCCCAGGAACCCCAAAATTGAAAGTTGCCCAAATTGGGGGATATAAAAAACAAATTTTGTCCCTAGTCCTGGGACCTCAGGTGTGGCTTCATTTGGTAATCAACAAAACCCAGTTTTTACGCCAAAAGTCTACTAAAAATAGAGCCCCAAATAGGGTAAATTTTGGGGATATATTTTTAGGATCTGAACGTTGATGTTCAAAGAAGGGCCATCCCAACCAGAATGATGTCAACTTAACCATACAGACCTTTAGATCTGGCCAAACCAATAATCAGCTTAGAAAGGGAGCTTGCCTTTGTCCAATCTGTCATAGTCCCCAATCTACTGTTTTAAATTATTTCTGCCTTGCAGCAGAAATACTATATAATAAACCTAAAGCTCTTGATGATAGGTTGTGCTACTATTAAGAGAATTTACTCCTTTTATATATATTATAAAGCAGGTTATAATTTCCGAAAAAAGTCACTAGTTCAAAAACTACACTGCTAAAGCCAAATCCCTTTCCAAAGAGAATATGAATCAACTAATCTTGTTTTGCTTACTCACAGCTTGTCTAGGGCTTGGAGCTCAGCATCAACCACTGCTTTTACAGACCCTCATACAGGGGATACCAATAGCTGATATTTTGAAGAGCTTTTATAACTCAAATCTTCACAAAACACTGTCTGACTCACCCTGGTGTTCTCTTGCTCTACCACATCTTTGGCTACATACACTGGCATGTACTACCTCCTGATGTACTTTGCCGGGAATTTTGGCCAATTTAATGTCTATGCCAAGGTCTTCTGTTGGCTGTTGACTGTATATCCCATAGTCACAGTGTTAAAAGTATTTCAACTTGGCAACTTGATACCCTACCTGAACAGCGTGATTCCCCACACTATTGAGTATTGCAGCTTCATAATGTGATAGTTTTTTTTGAATATGGGTTACTTTTGTTTGCTGTCTCAGTTTCAGGATTTTGCATTCAATTTTTTTTGTGTTTGAATATTTTTATAATCCAGACCTATATAAATGGAACTTTTATTGAGTAAATTGACCTACAACTGGAGATAGTTGTTTTTTTGTGACTGAACCAATTTTTGTTTATCTCAACAGTAAAGTAGTTTTCAAAGCTATGGCGCTGAGCAAAAACAACCTGAATTTAAATGAAATAAAGAACCAAATAATTTATATTGATTAACAATATATTTGGCTAAACTTCTATTTTGTTTAAATCTGAGTTTCTTTTGCTTAGCGCCACAGCTTTGAAAACCACTATATGTGAAACTATTGTATTAGGAATAGATTCCTAGGAATAGTTGTCACAGATAGTGACATCTCAGCTGGTATTGTCCACCTTCAGAAACAGAATAATTAAGACTGTCATATTTGTAAACAGCCAATTCAGAAGCATTATGGCTTTAATCAACCTATCAACAATAAGTGGGTTGTGGTTATCATGCCAAAGTTCTATCAAAATTACCCATCTTGGTTGAAAACAGTGAAAATAAAAGATCAAGTAAATTTGGTGTTTTTGGCAAAAAAATTGGTTTATGATGACACTTGCTTTTTTGTCACTTCTGAAGGCCTGTTGAAATAATCCCCATGAACACATCACCAATATTCCCAAGAGTCATAAAAATCACAAAACAATAAGAACTACTACAGTAGTTCAATAAAACCCATATTTTGAATATATTAAGAGATTTAAAATTTTGAAGTTGCCTAAGGACTATGAAAATGAAGCTACTTCTGGCTTATATTCCCATAAGGTTTCTGACACCATGAAAAATCAATTTTTAGTGTCTACATCCACTGTGCTGTTTTTTGGGCGCACCAAGCTTTAATTTGAGGAAATTATTGATTCAATTTGTGAAATTTTCTACTTGCAAAACTTGGTTTCAAATTCTCAATAATTTATTTTTATTATTCTTTTTTAGTGTTCTTTAGATCCAACCGTCTGATTTTCTTTCTTAGAGCTTTATAACTGATACTTTTTTCTCTCCAATTTTTTTACCTGTCAATATTTTGTCATTTGGTTTTTATCCCACATTTTATCAACATTGTTGAATTTTGCTGAGACTCCACCATTATAATAATGATATCAGGAACAAGATGGTACTAATATTAATCATTAGAGTTTGTACCAAAATTAATCTTTATATTTTGAGATAGTCCAAGTTAAATAGTATCAAGATTTTGTATCTTGGGAGAAGAAGTTTTATTGTTATTATATATGTAGGGTCTTAGAAGGGATTGTATAAGGACAATCCTAAACTACCAATTGGGTTGTTATACAGTAAGAATACATCTCTTTGTCCAACCCAAGTGTGATAACTTCTTTTACTGCAAGTATTGACAAGGCTTTTCCAAATACTCAGATATTCTGACTACTAACTGGCTTAGTAGTAATAAATTTTAATAGAAGATATATTGTCTCTATTACAATAAGTTTATTCTGCTTGAATTCTGACTATGAGAGCACCTTATATAAGATAGATAAGCCCTCTTGACAGGATTAACATCTGGCGCTTCTAAATCATATTGGCCAGTACATATTCCCCAGACTGCTAATTGCAATCCCAAGAGTTAGGCATCTATGCTGTGTCAGCATGGGATAATAATTGATTACCAGAATCTCATGTATATTAAATAGGGTCCCAGCGTCATCACTTTCAATGTTCATGCAACCTCAAGTTATCAGTTACTCTATTGAATAGGTACTTGTATTGTGCGTTGACAGATATTTGACTTTCCAAAAAGGGATGAAATTCCCAGAATCTTTCCCAGATGTAAGAAGTTTTGGTGGTGGTGCATCCTATGGGAGTATTCTGTCATATTCCCAAACCCTCAATCTGTTTAGCTTGATATCAACTAATCAGATCATTCATTCTTGTATATAGGTCAGGCTTTGGAGTAATAGCCACATTCCAATTAACTAAATCTATCAGTTGGGCCACATCAGTACTTTTATAAGCTTTGATGGCAGAATGCCCTTAGGTGATGGCAGCCTATGAACAAGAGAAATGATGGTTGATTATACCATATTACTCAGAATTCCTGACAAATAGTTATAGTATTTTACCAAATTAAAATATTCCTAGTGGATCAATATTGCAGCTATTATATCAAGATTTTACTAAAATTCATAGTCAGTCCCCATTTTACTTTTTAGCAATGGTACACCAATAAGACATGTATTTATAGGCTTCTTAAAAGTATAATGTTTTAAAAAGACTAAGTATAAAATCTAACTGGTTTAAAAATTTGATGAATAATTTTTCCTTGGCATACTATTGCTTATGAAATTAAGAACCTTGAGTTTAAAAGAAGAGTTATAAAAATATGATCCACAGTAAATATTTAATTGAGCTTCTAATAGACATAATGCTTATATCAAAAAGATTCATGCGGCCTTATGTTCCACATTTTCTATAAAAAAATTGCCATGCTCTAACAGGTGTATCTCATTTAATATTTTATAACTTTATCATGAAATGAATAAAAATTCTAGATAAATGAATCATTCGAATCCAATTAATTGAAAATAGTTAGCTAATAATTGCTTATGAATATAAAGTTTTCCCCTTGAAATATTTGATTTTAAAGTATATGTTAATTGCTAGTAAATAGCTCGTCTTTAAAGTGGGCCTTGATTTAATTTAAGATTTATCAATTTGTAATTTAAAATACAGCTTGAACGGTACCATCCATAGGGATATAAAATAGTGGATGCAAGATGGGAATTTACTTTGGCATATATTTTTAGGCACCAAGGTGGTAAATTTTAAATAGGTTGAGTAGCAAGCTTAATTAAAGATGAGACTGAATGATGATTTTATGTGGCTTCCATAGAAATCAGTGGATCATTAAAATTAATTTTGATAAAATTTAAACCAAGTCTTACTTTTCATTGGCCATGGTTGTTTCAAGCATGCGAGCTTAAAACAAAAACTCAGAATGCAAAACTTCCAGTGTCTGAGTGAAACAAAAGATAAATTCCTAAACTTAAATAAAGCATGTTGAAATCCATTAAAATAAGCAAGTTCTAAAATAAATGCTGAATTAAAATTTAAATCATATATAAGCTGGTGATTTAATGCTATATCATTTATTTTATCAATGATATGCATTAAATTAAGGACAGTATATATGGTGAAAAGTTCGTTTTTATTAAAAAAAATGTCTGTTGTTAGGGCAAGTCGGAAATCGTGCTCTATCATAAATGGAGTAACCCAAAATGCTTTGATGTGTGGGAAATGCAAAGGATTAAATCTCAAAACCGAAGTTTCTTTAACCTTCTTTTTACTAGGATGTAAGCATATAGTGTGTACCAATTGTTTTCAATTCTCGGAGTTCTCAGGTATGAGCATTTAAATTACTCAAGTTCGATTCTAGATTCAACACGATGCCCTATATGCAGTAAGGAAGGGGAGTTCTCCTTTATTGCCACAAGTGTAAGCGAATCTTCAGCGACTCAACCATTTAGGAATCTCAAAATAGAAATGGACTATTCTCCCCAGTATCATCAATAGTTGAGAATTTACTCGAGACAGTCAATGTAAAACTGATTTTACCACTTACCTTTGACACATTAGTTTCAAATTGAGAGCCGTGAGCAAGTTATCAAAGAACTTAAAAGCAAGGTTGAGTATTATGTTCATGAATCAGAAAAAGTAAAAAGCGTGATCAGAGATTATCAAAAAATGAAGAAGTAACTAGAATTAACTTAAATTGATTTTCAAAGGAGAGTAGTAGATCTCGAGGCTGAGAATAAGATGCTGAAAAATAAACTAATAAACGAAAAGGTTTTTGTGTCACAGAAGGAAAATTATTATGGCAGGTACGTTTAACAAATAAAGGCTGACAATAAGCAATCATCAAAGAGATTCAGGCATGGTAAGTTTTTTTAAAAAGTTAACAACTAAATGAATAAGAATTTAGAAATATTAGGTAATACAAATTAATCCTCTAATAAAAAGAAACAAATACCAGGAGATATAAGTAATTTATCAAATGAAAATCTATTATTAAAATTTAGAGATGCCAATAAAGATGAAGGAGGAGCACCAACAAAAAGTGCATGTAAATATCTAAAATACTTCTAAAAATTAGATTTCAGTGGCTTAAATGAAATATCAAAAAGCTTTTATAATGATTTGACGGGAGCTAGTATGACAGAGAAGGATCAAATGCCATATATTTTTAATGGTAAAAGGACATTAAGCCCAAACACAGAATATGATTTCCCTAGAAAAAATCACCACAGTGCTTTAAGTAAAATATTAAAAGAGAAGGTCTAATAAGTTTATAGAGAACAAAGGATTTATAGAAAATGGTAAGATTTAACCAGTGTAGGCTAAGGACTTGAATTTTAGATATTTTTAATTCAAAATCAATGAAAAATAATAGAAATTCTCTAAATCTTATAGGAGAAAATTCAAATGATACTAAAAAGAAAATCAGCGAAAGTATGTTGTATTTTATAGTACTAATTGTTAGATGACAATATCCTTGATGAACTTGAAATTGATGCCGCTGAGATAAACTCGTATCAAAAGGAACTTTTCTCAAGAGAAAGGCCCAATTTTTTTTAGATAAAAGGCCAAAGAAATATTTTAATTTTTAAACGTAATAAAAGCGCTAAATTTTAAAATCAATGTCTATATAAAAGATTATTTTTTATTCTTGTGATCTATTTAAAGGTAATTTTGCAGCTCTCAGCGACCAACCTAAAAAGTTTGGCCTTTTAAAGTAAAAAATCAAATAAAGAAAGAGGATACCTTCCAACTTCTTTAAAAATTTATTTATTTGAAACAAAATGTGCTTTCTAATAATTTATCAATTTACATTATATTTAAAAAATGCTAAATGTAGTTGGACGTTTGCATAATTCCAGCAACACAAACCAATTTAATGTCCGTTATCTGACCCAGCCTCTGCATAATTTTAGTTACATATATTAGCCAGGTAAGCCTTCTTTTGGCTGCTCAGAAATATTCATTGCTGAGTAATAGGTGTACACCCAAAATATTTGAGAACCTTACTATCAAGAAACGGCATTACTCAGGATTATCTTTGCCTTACCTGGGTAAAATGACTACACTCTTGATAAGAGAAGCCCTTTAATGTCAATCTGCCAAGCCATACTAAGGAAACACTAATCTCAGAAGCCTTTAATATATTACTGTCAAAACAATGGGGATGGCCCCCGGCAAGGTTCTACATGAAAGACCTCATACCACTAAAACTGACTTTCCTGCTACTTAGAGCCAAATGTGAAGTCAACTTAAATTCCTAAACAAGGCAACAAGAACCAGTGACAATCTCTACTTGGTGGAAAATGTCATGAATTGATATTTTTTAAAAGATCTAAAATCTTAATTTAAATCCCAAATTTATAAATATTTCTAAGTTAGTTATGTTGACTTCAAAGTCAGTTACCTTCAACCCAGTTATATTTTTGTTCCTACTTTTTTGTTCTGGTGTACAAGTTTCTTTTAGAAAGCAATTTTTGTTTTGTTCTGCTTTATTTTTCTCCACAACCAAGCTTCTGCTTGAGGTTTCAAAACAGTTATGTAAGCATTGTTGGCTTCAAACTGTCCCTTATACTATCAAACAGTCATGAATCTTCCCTATAATTACCTTGTTGCATCTGCAATAGCTAAGAGGTTTATTTTTTCACTATAAATAAAGATGGACTTGGAGAGTAGGATTTAAGCCAAAATTCTTATTAGTTGCTTAAAATTCAATTTCAGCTTGAAAATTTTCTACATTTTTTGTAAACTTTACCATTCTTCTTTCAGAAATCAACTCCAACCCTCTTCAAAGCTCACAGACCTAATAGATATGTACCAATATTTATAGCCCTTTACCCTGGAGGTATCAGCTCCGCAACCTGCAGGGTTATCCCCAGCTATATTAAAGTTTAGAGATGATATCTGCATATCCCTAAAAGTTACAATCATGGAGATTCCCCAAATATGGGATACCTTTGGTACCTACATGTAACTTAGCTGACACTCTTTTTTACATCCTTATTTTAGAGAGGTTGTATACTTTATCCTCCATGTTGCAAGTGATAAGCTTTTAGCCAGCACTGTTAAATTTTTGCTTCAGACAGTGACAGATCTCCTCTACCTTCTCAAATTGAAACCAGCAGTGTTGTACGCCTATATCTACAACCCTTTTCCCTTTGGACAGGGCCTTACAGACAGCTTAATCTGGAGCTTGTCTAATTATAAGGATCAGACCACCCCCGTCCAACCCAATATAACTGCCAAATCCCTGAACTTCAGTCTGAACCACTTGTCTCAAATTCATCATTTTGCAGTATCCACTCAATCTAAGTCCAAACCCTCAAACCCTCAAATATTCAATATTTGCATGTATTTTAAGAGTATTTAACCTATTCACTATTTCCAATAAACAACACAAGTATTTTCAGAATATTTGATTTTGGCTTCTTTTAAGTTCATTATATATCTTTGATTTTGCCTCTGGTTTTCACTTCCAAGCTGCCACTGTCAGGAAGATAAATACCTCTGTCTTTGAACTCACAAGACTGTAAGAACTGGTCTTTACCCCTGCTATATCTTACTTGGTGATCCTGCCAGGAAAGACAAGCAATGTATTCTAATCCTTTTATTATAGTACTCCTGGGACTGTAAACTCTATTGCTGCACTAAAGGTTATTGGCACCCAGAATTCATCTACTTTCAATAATATAGACCCTAAATCCTGGTTTTTATGCTTTCACTTTTTCTACAAAAAGCATTGTATTCATAAAGGGGGCTGCTTAGAAGAAGCGCAATACTTGATTTATGGCTGTGTTGTCCTGTTGCACATGTCTTTAAATTATTATCTCTCAGTCCAGGACAGAAATCTGCTTAACTGTGTCATCATGGGCAACCAAATCAAGGTATTATATAGCCCAATGAGGAAGGGGAATATGTGGCATAACCATACAAAGCTGAGGATCCAGCCAATTAAGCAGTTTGAAACCCTGCCTTTTTGATAAACCACTCAATCATCCCCATCCTGCTCCAGACCCTCCTATAATTATAATTTACATATATTGTGCGGGTATTTAAGCTCAGCAATTGTTTTAAATAAAGATACCCATGTTTTATCAGATCTTGGGCTTTGGCTGTTTACGTCTTTTTGCAAATATCCTGGTTTTGCCTGGAGTTTGTTACCAGATCTGTTACCATCTAGAAGACAGATCCTCTGCCTTTGAACTTACAGGATCATAGAAAACTGCCTTCCCCCGTTATATCTTACCAATTGGTTGATTGTCCTAGTATTGTTCCTCTTAAAAAAATCCCCAGGCTATACAATCAGTACATCCCAATAAAGATAACTCTCCTGTCCCCAACATCTCCCCCATGTAAATTTTCTAGTGCAGCATAGCTATGGCATTAAAATACAGCTTAACCAAAATAGGAAGGGCAGGATAATATAGCTCTGACCTATGGGCGCAAGAGCAGCTAGGGACGCTGAAGGCACACTTATCAGCTCCAAGTTTTGGCTAGTCATGGATGACCCAAACCCTCTAGCCTTCTGGTGAGTTAGCAGTGGAATGAGGAGAATATCAAGGTGCTTGGTTACCTGCAGGTCTCTCCAATAATGTATGCTTCTGGTGGTATTTGCCCTGATGCCCTACTGGGGCCACTGTAAGTATGGGTTTATAGGGGATGCCTCCAATCAATGAAAGGAATGGGCTAAAATAGGGTCATATAGGGAGCACTGTTGCTGCTGAGTGCTGATCAACCACCCAGAACAACCGTTTAGATGGTGCCTGTTGGGAATTTTGACCAAGCAATGATATCAATTATGACGGAGCCCATGTATTGGGACTGTTACAACCAAATCCATAAATTAGTAGTACAAAATACAAATATACTAATTATGGTGGAGCTTGCAGATATGAATTGCAGCTACCAAACTACATAAATTGGTAGCATAAACTATATGCATATTGGATCAGCATTAGTCTGCTGACCTGAGCCTAAAACTAGCCAATAATAAGCACCGTCACAGCAATTAAATAAGACATGATTTGCCGCCATGGCACTTTAAAAATACACAAGCGCTGCGGCGCCGCCTAGCAATTGGATTAGGCGCCAAAGCGCTGAACTACTTTTATGTCAAGCGCTGCCGCGCCAACTGAAAATTATTGCAAGTGCTGCGGCACCACCTGGCAAATATTGCAGGCGCCAAGGCGCTGCTTTACTTTTACATCAAGCACTGAGGTGCTGGGTTTGATTCCTCATAATCTCAAATTATCATAATTATCACATTAATAATCATTAAGCTTGCAGTATGCCAGAGAAGTAGGAAGTAATCCTGAAGTGCTAAATTATTCCATGTCAGCAAGGATCATCTGTGCTGGGTGAAGATAAAAATATTCTATTGGTTGACGTGCAATAAGCACCAAACCTAGATTGATAATTAACCAAATTTGGGGCGTTTTAGAATGTCCTAGAAGACATTTCTAGCAGCACAGAGATTACCCTGGTAGAAGGTATAATAGGAATTAATCATTTACAATAAAATCATCTTTGAACCATCTTTATTTTATCCTTAATCTGGTTGACCTTTATCCTAATTCTTAAGTGCTTCTGCGCAATCAGAAGCCATTGCTGGGCAATAACATGGTTCTGTTCAATCCTGGCTCTTCTGATACAGTACTACTCATATCCTCACATGTGACTTTATTATGGAAAATGCCCTGTGCCTTATAATCTCAAATAATTGTGGTGCTGTAATGCAAAAAAGCGCAACAATCCTGATTGCAGTTGATCATTTCAGCAAATGGGTAGAAGTTTGCCCCACCAACAATATCACTGCTAAGACAACTGCAGCCTTCCTTCTGCAAGATGTATTCTACTGCCATGAATACCCCCAAGTGTTTTTGTCTGAAAATGGATCTAATTTCAATGTCAAGCTGGCAACTTTTGTTATTGAGGCTCTTGGGTCCCATCAATCCTTCTCAGCCCCATATAATCCTTCCACTAACAGGGCTTTAGAGCGTGCTAATTTGACCTTGGTTTCCATCATGAGGAAGCCCACTTATTCTGACACTGCCAACTAGGATCTATACTTACCTGCTGCTCTCTTTGCCTATCACATCAGCAAACACCATGTCACTGGGTATTCCCCCTTTGCAATGCTGTATGAGCGCACAGCCACTACTCTGTTGCTCCTGGGGGCCCCTACTCTCCTCTGACAAGGCCATGGACCCTGATGCCCACATAAAAGACTTGGTCAACCGCATCATTGACATAAAAGCTACTGCATATACTTCTGCATAAAAGACCAAGATGCTTGAGCTCTCTCCTGAAAATGCTGGATGCTCTCCCTTTCCTGAGTTCAACATTGTGGATCATGTTCTCTGCTAGCAGTATAAGGTAGGGGGACGCGTCCATAAACTAGATACACTGTGGATTGGGCCCTTAGAAGTAACCTTCAAACAAGGGTCAGAGTACACCGTGAAACTCCTCTCTAGTGGTTGTCTGTTTGCCCAAGTGCATGCCAAGTTCCTCCGCAAGTACTACCCCCTAAGGCCAATCTAGAAGGGGGCAATGTTGTGAATGCCACTATTCACACTGTTTCAATTTTGCCTTTGTTGGGTTTTTTTGAGGAAAAATTCCTCTCTTTTGCTTTTGCCCTTTGAAATGAGGCTGGCTCTGAATTGGGAAATACAATTGTTTGGTTTCCTGATTTTGTGCAACTCACTTGCCCCACTCATGCCTGTGGCAAGTGATCTTACCGTCCATTTACTGTTTTTTGGTAAAGCTACACAGTATATAATCCCAATCTTTATACCCAATAAAATTTAAGTTCTATTCACATTTTTGTCTTTGTGTCTCCACGTACTTTGGTGCCTCTTTAGCCACGTCTAGCAGATATTATTCAATCAGGGCCACAAGGTAAACCAATAGCCTTTCCTGCAACTAACCAAGACTTAGTACAAATCCAATCCTAAGGTTAGGATTCCCTGTTGTGTGTCTGTGCTGCGCCTCAGAACACCACAAAGAGATAAATTGCAAGATCCAAAACCCAGCACAAGCTGAAAACGTGCACACAAGAGCTCATCCATCAACAGAATGAAGCCCTTTGTTTCTGCTTGTGATGCCAGAAAATAGCACTCTAAGGTGAAAACTCCTATGTGCACAACCAAAGGTGCCCTATATAAAGTACACTATATTATGTGCACTATCCAAGGTGCACTATCTAATTTTCACAGGTATTAGCTCCTCTAATCTGATGATGGAACCCCCTCATCTTATAATTGGACCTCTTGAAACCTCTGGATTATCTTATGCTGCAAAAGCTATCTGTGCCTGATACTCTTGATCATACATTATCAATGCCCTGGTATTATTGTATTCTCTACTCTGAAACTTTCAATGCATTTCCCTTAAGCTGATTCCCTGCTTTTATCCAAGTACATAATAATAAATATATAAGCACCTCATCATTCACAATAAATAAGACCCAATTTGACCTTTTTTACCTATACCTTCTGAAATATATTGCGCTTTGCACTTGGCTAGACATTTCTACTGGGTAGGACATGCCATTTCAAAAACAACATCTCAAAATATGGCATCTCAAATTTCTGCTATCTCAATTTACTAGTAAAAACGCCATTTTGATTTACAGCATTTTGACTAAGAAAAAACAGTTTTAAAATTTTAGATAATTTTGAACTCCAAAAACTACCCAAAAATTCCCAAAAATAAAAATTCAAAAAACATTTCTAGGCTTAAAAAGCCTCAGAATTCCAAATCTGCAATAAAAAGATGGGGTCGATCAGTAGCAACAAGGTTGCGTAAAGTCCAAAAGTTAAAATAATCCCAAAAACAACCATTTTCATATATTTTAACTATAAACTATGCTTTAAAATAAACATAATATGTTTATTTTAGGGATTAGGCCATTTTCTAATGCACATGCTGCTCAAGTCGCAGCATAACACAGTTTGATTTTGAAAAAGTAACTAATTACACAATTTATATTTAAAACATTAATAACTCAATGAAAAGTTAATATTTTTCACACTGTAAACTATCAAAATGAAGCTAAGAATCTTATCTTTCTATTAGTGTAAAAATTTTAATATGTATACTATGCTAATATTAAAGCAAAAGTAATTTAAAAGAGCATAATCCAGATTTTATTATATGATTATATCTATTGATATAAAGTAGATCACTTCAAAGCTAATAAATACTCTTTTTTCAATACACAACAGATGTTTTTTATTTGACAAAATTAAAGATAAGATTTAGAGCTTTATTTTCACATTTTATTTTATTTAAAAAGCTCAATTCTCTAGGATTTTATGATAGTTTGAAGTTAGGATGTTTTTATCACTGTTTAGATTGATTTTAAGGTTCAAGTGAGCTTTGAACCTCAAATTAAGCATTCTTTAAATAGAATTCTTTAATATTTTATCATTTTAAAAATATGCGGAAGAATTACAATTAACTGAATACACCATTTTAATTGATTTGCATTGATTACCAAGAGGATATGATGTAATAATAATGCTTAGCTGCTTCACATATATCACTTGTGCATGAAAACTGGGTATTTAATTAATTTCTGCAAACATAAATTCAAGTTCAAACTATAATAAAAGCTATCACATCATTTCTTTCAGAATGGTGTCATTTAGCTTGGTATATAAGAGCTAAAGTACCACAAAGCTTCTAATCCAAAAGACCCCATTAAAAGACCACATTCTGATCATAACTACTCCATCATTAAGGCACACATCAGAGATCTGACCTAATTACAGATTCAAAATACTATCATGTCCTCAGTTAAATTTACCTCTTCCATGCTACCCTTTTTTTCCTTGGGAGCTTCAACAAAAAGAGAGAGAATTGCAATGTTAAAAAAGGCATTCCTCTTTATTGCTGGTGATGATCTTGATAATTTCATCAAGCACTTCCTTACTCAAACTGAATTTGGGAAAGCTCAGTTCCTGCCAACTATTCAAAATCAAAAAGGCAATGAGTTCATTGAAAACTTAAAGGATCTCATGAAATCTTCTCCCCAAAAACATCTCCCAGCCTTGCAATCTCTGGTTACTTCCAGTTACTCTTTAAAAGAGCTTAATGATATGGGGTTTAATATAACCAAAAGTGAGTTTGAATACTCAAGAAAAATAAATAAAAATAAAAATGTAAGCTTAAACAAAAAAAGCCAAAAAATAATAACTATTCATTAAAAAAAGAAATAACTAAAAAATAATTAAAAAATTGCTGGAAAATTCTTTTGAAACAAGCCAGTTTACAAAAAAAGTGCCTGAAAAAATTTATAAAGATATAGAAAAAGAGATGAGTAATTACTCAACTGAAATTAAATACTCTCTACTTAAAACAAAAAAAGAAATATATGAAAATATGAAAATAAAAATGAAATTTCAGTTTCAATTTCCACTTACTATAAATTAATCCCTAAAAATATAATAAAAAGTAAAAAACAAACTGATATGTGCAATATTTGTAATTTAAAAAATTCACTAGAAAAAAGAAGGAAGAATGTGAAAGTAAAAACTTACCATTACCAGAATCTATAGACAATGACTTAAAGACTATTAATCAGCACCAAGACTTTTATGTTCATCAAAATTGTGAATATAAAAAAGATATTAATGAACTAGATGATGAGTCTTGTGTTGTAGTTATAGATTATAAAGAAAACTTAAAGGTTGGAGGTGGTCCAATTGAGACCAATAATTGTTTTTATTCAAAAAAACCAATCTCATTATTAGGGTTTGCATTAGTTTTTAAAGAAAACAATAAAATTAAATATGAATATAATGATTTTTTGTCTCAAATATTATCACATGATTCTTTATTTTCAGGTGAATGTCTAATTAGTCTTCTTAAATTAGATAGATTTAAAAAAATAAAAATATAAAAGTATGGACAGATAATGGAAATTATTTTAGATCATATGAATTTTTATATTACTTATTTAAAGAGGCACCTAAATATATTAAGGGTTCTATAAAGTATAACCGTTTTGTTGAATGCCATGGAAAAAGCATTGTTGATGGTCACTTTGGTGTAATATCAAAAATTTTAAAGGAAAAAGAAAATGTACTTTATATTAACAACATTAATGATCTAAAAAATATTTGTGAGAAAGAAGAAAAGAATTATACAATTCAGCTTTAACTGGTTCAATTGTTTCCCAAAAAGCATTTTTTTATATTTATGAAAGGAAATTTAGGCCTATAAAAAGAGAGCTTGAAGTTAAAAATTTGCGCATTAATCTTTCATATTTGATGAAAGATGGGAAGTTATATACTTCACCTTTAACATTTGAAAGCTTCTCAGAATATTCTGAGATAAATTATCATTTGAAATCATGTGATGATACCAGAGAAATAAAAATATCAGAAGATGCTAGTGGTGCATTAGGGCAAGTTCATGAAGTAGGGCAGCTTACTAGAGGGTGTATTTTAAATAGAGTTATCAGTCTTTCAAAAACAACAACCTTTTTTTTCTGAAACAAACTAAGAATATTTATGATGAGCCAAAGATAGGGTAATAGCATTTATAGCTTTGGGGCTGCTATTACTCTCCCATGTAACTCATCATAAATATTTTTGGTTTGTAGTAGCACTTAAGATATTTTCAGTAGTACTATAAGTTGCAATTTTCAATTATAAAATCAATGAATTATTTTTTAAAAAATCACCCAAGCCCAAGATCAATTAAATATTTGGGATTGATTGTATTTTACTCTTTCTGAATAATTTGAATATGAATAATGTGATTAAGCTATAAAATAAACAATCTGGCGCCTAGGCATAACAAGAAAAATAATGTCCCATATATTTGTACCAAATACCAAATAAAATTAAAATAATGATAAAATTAAAGGAAATAATAGAGAAGATAGAGTGGTGTTTATTGAGGAAGGATCATACATTGGTTGAAAGAGCAACTGAGATAGCTTGGAGATGCTCAAGCTTGCTATCCTTGGGATAGTAGGCAAGGACCACCTTGCTAATCTCTGTATACTTTTTAACCGCTTTGGTTTGCTTGGGGGATCATCCTTGGTCTTGATGCCTGTTTTAAAGAGGCGGGCGGAGATGGCCTGCTGAGTTTTGAGATGCACCATGATTTTGTTGAACTTGGGCTTCTGAACCCGGACCCTTGTGGCAAATTGACTATGCCATCCTTCAAGAGAAGAGGTGGTCTTGATTAGGCCATTCTTTACCTGCTTAAAGCAGTTCCAGTGGATTGAGTCACCACCCTTTCTGATGTGGCGTGCTCCTTGAAACACTCCAACCCATCAAGTTTCAAAATACTCTATGAATGGAGCAAAGGCTGCCTGGTTGGCAATAATGTAGGGATGGCGGAGGAGGGCGTCGTAGAAGGCATTTGTCTCCTCCTTCTGCACAAGGGCTAGGGCAGCAAAGCAGTTGAACACGCCCTTTGCTTCCTTTGTGCCTTCAGTGTAGACCAGCTCATGAAGTGCAGAGCACTTCTGAAGGCGGCAGCAGAGTGCCTGCCAAATATGAAAGTAGCATCCCTGAGGGGAGCTCTTGAAGACTCTAATAAAAGCATTGGCCTGAGCCTGCTAAAAATCTACTACTAGGTATTCATGGTATGGAAGGCTTTTGGGCTTTTTCTTGATTGGGGTGGCTTCCTCTGACTGGGCCTTTTTCTTGCGCCCTCTAGTCTCCTTTGGCTCCTCTTCAATAGTTGGGAGGATCTCATCCAACTTGGCCTTTAATATTGTTAGAGCCCAGACATAAGTTTCCTGCTTCTTATTTGGGAGGAAAAGGAAGACCAGGGGAAGAACAAGATTGCCAACCTGCCCATGGATATTCCAACTCTGGCTAAAGAGCTTTGGGCAGGTTGAGAATGTTCTATCTGCAAGCCAGGTCTTGCATTTTAAAAGGTTGCAAAGATCCTGGGAGGTAACAAAGCAGATGATCTGCTCTGGGGCATGTTGCCCATCATTGTGAAGGAGAAATCTCTCTTCATGCTGTGAAAGCTTTTGCTCTTCAGTTAAAATCAACTGGTCAATTGATGTAGCACTGACGCCTTCAGTGCTCAGAGCATATCTCTGGTCAGTGAGATATCTCTGAAGTGTTGAGGCGCCACCAACAGTTGCCAGTTGGGTATCATTTAGATTGATGAGTGCATCATTCACGACCTCAGTTGCAGTTTGGTCTTTGGTGGTTGGTATTACCTGGAAAAGAAACCAGAGGATCAGTTGATACAGTAGATCAAAGGGCTTGGCATAGTCATGCCCAATAGTCAGGGCTTTAAAACAAGTGAACCCATAGGTGGTAAGTCTAGCTGGACAGCCAACATTATCAAATTTGAAGTGATGCTGACAGATGGGCTTCTTCTTGTTATTGCAGCTGAAGCTGTAGCCCTTGTTAACAAAGCCAGCACCCCCTTTCTTTGTCATAAGTGGATAGCTGACAGGGTATGTGGCGGGCACAGCAAATGTGCCATTTCTGTTGCATAAATTATGGATGATATTAAGATCCCAGAGCTCAATTGGCTCATCTTCAGGAGCACCAGGCTCAGGCTCCTGCTCTTCTTCATCCTCAGGCTCAGGCTCCTGCTCTTCTTCATCCTCAGGCTCTGAAGTGGGGTCAGAGTGGCGGTTAAAGTTGAACAACTTCTCTTGAGGGTCTGACGGGGAGTAAACAAAAGGAGAATGGGGAGGGGTTGGGCTTGTTTTCTCAGGCTCTGATGAGGGCGTAGGTGTCTTGGGAGGAGCTTTACCCTTAGAAGGCTGCTTTTTAGGAGTAGTTTTGGCCTTTTTGGCCTTTGGAGGAGTGGTCTTGAACTTTGAGGCCTTGAAGGCCTTGGACGCAGTTTTGTTGATGGACTTGGGAGGCATCTAAAAGTGAATTAGTATCAAAATATGAGCAATTTGGGGGTTGTTTTTAAAGAGAAAAACAATAATGTTTTTAATATAAAAGTATCAATTTTTTTACATAGAATTGTAGAGGAGATCAAATAATATATACTATCAAAATTTCAATGTTTTTTTTTGAAAAAACAATTTTTTATTAGTAACACAAGTAGGCAAAACTTTGAGTTTTGACTGAAAACTTGCTCTCAAGATGGTGTTTTTGAAGTGACGTAATTGAGGTGCTGTAGCTCAAAAACATAGTTTTTTTGACCATTTTTATATTAAATTACCAAATTTACGGTGGAGCTACCTCAACCAGGCCAAAGAGTAAAACTTGAATTTCTCAAAAACTAGCTTATACAACTGGGGTTAAAAAGTACCCAGTTGTTTGGAGGAGATGAAAAAATACATATTTGCAAATTTTCATATGTTTTCTTACATTTTTTATTAATGTTGGTTTTGACGTGAAACTATACTCCTGAAAAGTAGAAAGCAAGAATTGCAGTGGGGGAATTGATATAGCGTAGCCTGACGTCATATGTAATTTCCCCTTATTTTCCCCTATCCATTGTGCGCCTTGAATCAATTGGGTGATGTGAAACTCAGTGGAATTTGAAGTGACGTAAATCAAAATGGCGTAATCACCCTCTTCTATATTAAAATCACTATTAAAATATTTTATTGATGAAACTCTTATCAATGTATCCATGTATAATAAAGTTATAAATTACATATAACAAAACTGGTTTTTTTACCCAGCAATGATAATCACTAGAAGGACTATCATAGTGGCGTCTTTTTAGGTTGTTCCTTTTATAAGTGTCTTAGATTAATACTATAGGAAAATCTTCTGGCACTATACCACAGGCTTTATTTTAGTTTGGGTATAAACTTATTTTAGTTTAAGATAGATGGCATAATTTGAAATGACGTAAAGTTGAGATGGTGTAAACACACCCCACACTAAGTGTTTTCATATGTAAATAAAGTTAGCAAAATAAGATTTAATTAATCTGACTTGAAGTGACAGAATTGAGATGGCGTAAATTCAAGATGCGTATTATAAAAGTATATGTAAATTTTAACTATTTTATTGTTTATTTTATTTTTTGTGATTAAAAATCACTAACGCAAAAAACGCCATCTCGAATTAAATTTGAGATGGCGTTTTTTTGAGATGCTGTTTTTGAAATGGCGTGTCCTACCTTCTACTGTTTAGATAGTGTTCTTTAATCAGGTTCTTCCTCTGGAAGCCCCTGATATTCCTGTTTCAGAGACTAAAGGTGACAGGAAGATCTCCCTGCTATACTAGCATCCCTACTGGCTAGTGTCCCAGGCCCAACCACAAGTGATATGCCTTCCTTCTCCTATTAGGACTTAGGAAACCTTGGTGTATACCTGCCACCTCCCATTCTTCTGATAGAAAGAGTAAGGTCCAGACAGCCCTGTCTGTTCCCTCATATCTTATGTTATAGAATACCACTATTGCTATGAGTTATCTGTACTATTGTATGTACTATAGATGCTCTACCAATATCTTCACAGATATAGATTACTGTATTGCTAAGATAGTGTTGCACTACAGTAAGTGCCATAACCTATCTGTGTTCCTTTCCAGAACAAACCCTCCTGCCTCTATCTTCCACCCTCTTATCAGGTATATGAGACAGACCCCCTGTCTGCCTCCTCCAATAAGTGCTATTAGTTAGCACTCCCCTCTCACAGCCCACTAAGTCCTTCTGGTAAGGACTCCCCTGAGTTGACCTTAGAGGCCATTTAGAAAAGTACCACACTGCCCTCATCTGCCAAGAGGCCAACACCTTCATCCCTGTGCTCATTGCAGAAGCTAAGCACACAGAGAACGCGCAAATATGGAATATGCAGTGCGCAACAGCAACTAATCCTCCAACGGCAATAAAAGAGATGATTCCAATGGCAAAGAACGCCAAAACACAAACCACACCAGTAACAATGACAACTTCAATCAAAACAATGGCAATCACAGCCAAAATTCAAACCACTCCCCTCCCAAGAAAGAGGACACCACAAAAGTAAACAATGTTGAAACAGCAACCCACTACATATATGACCCCACGTTCTCTGACCTCAAAGGTCTCAAAACAGAAAAGAAGGGAAAAAAGGAGGGGAAACAGGCTTAATTACCCCTGTCTCTCCCCCAAACCAACAAGAAATTGTACCAAGGCACAAACTTAGCTGCTTGCATCACAATTGTCCCGCAATCTTCTATCTTTATGAACTTATAAATTAAAGATTGCTCACAAATTCTTGTATACCCATGCACTTATAAATCACAAACACAAAATTTTATTTGACTCTGGTGATCAACACATTATGGTAAGCAAATAATTTGTAATCAAGTACAAAATACCAGTTGTCAAATCCAACTTCAAATATGCCAGAATGGCAGACAAATCAATAATTTTACTTGTAGGCAAATTAACTCCCTTCAGAATTGAACTCCAAGGCATACAAACGTCCATTAAAGGACTTGTCATGAACAACATAACTTAAGAAATTGTAGCAGGCATGGACTGGTTCACCCAAGTGAACCCCAGCATATGTTGGAAAACAAAGACAATGACCATCAAACACAATGAAGTCAATTTTAACATCCTCAAAGAACCCAACAACCTCATTCTGAGGGACATAGTCTTTTTCCAATTTATAAACCAGGACAACTCAGAACATATAACCAAAGACAATACACTCCATATAATGAGGTATACCAAATTTAATAACATGCAAACAGAAAAAATACAATCCCCAGAGCTTGCAGCACTCCTAAACAAATACACTCATATATTTAATGAAGAGCTCACAGAGCTACCCCCTGAACGGGAGGTCAAACATGGCATTGATCTATTCAAGGCCATTCCCAAACCTGAACCCCTCTACAGACTCTCCCCCATGGAGACACAAACCCTCAAAAGTCACATTAAGGATAACCTAGTTAAAGGCTTCATTTGTCAATAAGAATCCCTGCGGGGCAGCAGCTTTCTTTGTAAAGAAAAAAGAAGGTTCAATCTGTCTGGTAAAAGAATACAGAGCTTCCAATGCAAGCACAGTAAAGAATAAATATCCACTCATACTTATAGAGAATCTGTTTGCAAGACTCTCAGAAGCCAAATTTTTCTCCAAAATTGACCTCACCTCAGGTTACAGCCAAGTTGAAGTAAAGGAAAAGGACATACCAAAAACTGCATTCCAAACACATACTGGATCCTTTGAGTGTAGAGTAATGAACTTTGGGATGATACCTTTCTTTCAAAGCTTAGCTCCACTTTTTGGAATCTAAGCATCAATAAAGCAATCAAAGCGCATAAGATTCTACGTTTACTATAGGCTTTTATTATAGGTAAGAAAAGTATGGCAACCAACAACTCGAGATCCTGGGCCAAGGTGGTCCAGGGCCAGAAACGCCCTGTCAAGGGCCAACTGGTGAGCCCCACAAGAACTAAAAAGAAGGGACCATTTTTTTCATCAGAAGGATGGATGAAGTTTGTGACCTCTGAACGCTGGTTCCAAGATATTACCAGAGCCCTCCCCAAGTCCCCTGTGCCCCATGGGATCAGAGTCAACTTTGGAGGCGGCCCCACTCAGTTACAGGAGGCAGCAAAAGCAGCTGCCACAGCATACACCAAGGCTGTGTCACTTCACCAAAGCCCAATGAAGGACTTCTTTGATCTTGGCTTCCTCTGTAAAGCAGATGCTGATCAGGAAGCTGAGGAAACCTTCACTCTTGAGGTCACTGACCCCAAGGGTAAGAAAACCCAGAAAGTCCTACCAATCACCTGAACCCAGTTCAATCAAGATACCACCCTCTTTATGTCCTTTGAGGCCTTGCCATTAGACGTGCCCGGATAGGAGGTTGAATCCCAGCTCAAGGAAGGGCTGGCCAAGTATAAGGAAATAGTACAGTTTAAACTTCTCAAGAATCCTTACATGGGCCACCTGACCACACCAAAAGCCATGGTAATGATCAAACCCTTTGCAGATGACAGCTTGTCATCTATTCCCCGTTGTGCAAACATTCTCAAGAAGGATGACACCCTTAGTAGCAAGTTCAAGGTACTCCCTGAGAAAACTCTGCCCATCTGTGCGCTGTGCTCAGCCCTTGGCCACAGAGAGGCCCTTTGCCCTACAAACATAGCAGGAGTCCGGGCTGCAGAACAAGACACCCCCAAGGAGCACCAGAATAGTGAACCAACTGGGTCCCAATCCAATTCTCTTGTAGCCTTGGCCTGGGGCACCATGGCTGGGTATGCAGTTGTAAAACCAATCACATCCTGCCATAAAAAGGCTCATGCAAAGATTCAAAATTTGTCTCAGCCTCAATCAATCAAGGAGACAGAATGTGCCCAAGAAGAGGCACCTCAACCCATGCAAACACCTGCACATGAGACCCAGGTAGCTCATGACAATGTGGTTGATGAACCAACAGAAACTTAAGAACTGGAGGTACAGAAATTAATGGCCAACATGGCCCAAGATTTATTGGATAATCACCACAATGTAGTGGCCCAAGAGAGTTTGCAGCAGGCACACACCCTGGAATTAATGATTAACCCGGGCCAAGTTTATTTGGATAGTTACTACAATGCGGTGGCCCAAGAGAATTTGCTGCAGGCCCAAACCCAGGATACACCCAATCAGGAGCAGGCACCTTCTGCACTGGATAATGGAAGACCAAGACGCAAAGTCCAAACCAAACTTGCTGCAGTAACTAAGCTTTCCCCTTATACAGCAGGGGATTCCAAACAGTCCAGGGCACCCAAAAAAGCCAAGGATACCACAGCCAATGGCAGCAGTGGCCCTACTTTTGGTGGGGTCACTAATGTATAGTGGCTGATGGAACCCACCAATGGGACAAACTCTTCTGCAGGACTTCTGGCCCTAGTCCCAGGCATGAATAAGATTTCCTAAAACCTCAAAGCAGTACCAATTGGCCCAGACATGCTAATAACTGCTTTGAGCAAGGCCAATTTATGGCCTCGACTCTCCCAGATAATAATAGATCATAATAAGATGTATCTGGATTAATAGAGTTCACCATAGCAGCAGGCAAACATGGAAGTAATTGGGTACCAAAAAACCCCGGACTAAAGGACCACAGTTTCTGGATAAACACGGCCCGCAAAAATGCACCTTAATTGTTTCTATTGAACAGCACATTCAACCATCAGACCCTGTTGCAACCAAGTTTCCAGCCTCGCCTGCTAACATATCTTACAATACACAGGGGGCGCTTGGTGAGCCGCCCCTTGACGTATCTAACGTTATGGATTAATATGATGGCAGCAGCAAATGGCGGGTACTTCATCCCAATTAGGAGCGTTGCCAATTTGACCCGCTGATCCCCGCACAAGTTATTCCTTGGCCCCAAACCCTACATGGAACTCCCCACTATGCCACCCCCTTGTGGTATTGTGGCTTTCCCCATATAGTATATTAATCACAATATTCTACAATAAATGACACCTTATTATTATTATTCTGTCTTTTCCTATTGGACTGTTGTCTTCCACAATTCTAAGTACTGAACTCTCATTGGTTCAGTTGCAATAGTGGTAGCAGAAGTA
Source organism: Entomophthora muscae (assembly GCA_014839935.2). Taxonomy (NCBI): domain Eukaryota; kingdom Fungi; phylum Entomophthoromycota; class Entomophthoromycetes; order Entomophthorales; family Entomophthoraceae; genus Entomophthora; species Entomophthora muscae. Next base: position 177,774 of record QTSX02002926.1, on the reverse strand, counting down.
GGTTTACAACCTATTTTAAAAACGAAATTCCCCCAAGAAAGGACAGAGTACGGGCCACATGGCTACTCCACAACAAGAGACATTCCTTCCAATCCCCAAGGGGGACATTCCTGAGGGTTATGTCGTCTATCAAGATCAGCTAGTTCTTACCAGTGTATACAATTGGCTCCACCTTGGGCAGCATGACGCTAGCGTCACCCTGCCACAGTCAGACCTATCCCTTCATATGCTCAACCTCCAACTAGAGTCCTTCACTGGCGGTGTCAAAGAAGCTGACATTGTCAGTTGGCTCCAGTCCACCAAAACGCGCCTTTGAATCTGTCAGGTCCCTGAGTCCATGTGGGTTGCCACCGCATCTGGCTGCCTTACAGGGCCCGCCGCTGTGTGGTTCACCAACTGGGCCAGCCAGGAGTTTGTCGTCACCTGGGCAACATTTTGAGACGCTGCCAAGTCCCAATATAGTGAAACCTTCTCTCCCATCATCTTGGGGACTCCCCTCTTAGCCATCAAGCAGACTGGTTCCATCCCTGAGTATCTCGCTGTGTGGCAACAAGCCCTTGCTGCCGCCCCCAAAGTTGTGACCAATGGTAACACCAGGTTGCCCACCCTTATTGTTAATGGGTTAAAACCCCATATCTGCAAGTGGGTCCCATCGGCCGCTGCACCTCTATTGACAACTGCTATAAAGCCATTGTAGAGGCCAATAACCAGGCTTCAATGGGCTTCTGTCGCACCAACAATGCTCCGCCCCAACCACGTTCTGCACCTAACAATGGTCAAGGTCAAGTGGGCCGTTGCCAACCTTGTCAACAAGAAAGTGCAACTAAACGCCCCTGAAAGGGGGAGCTCCAGCTAGTGCTAATTGAGGACCAGGGAAAAGCCTGGGGGTTGTAGCAACAAGAGGCCTTACAACCCCAACCAACCTGTCCTCTCAGCCCTTGCCTGCAAAGAACTCCTGCAACTACAATCTTCACAAGGTTGAAACTCTGGACGTCTTTCAGGTCCATAGTGATGACCTCGTGTTGCAAGCTGCCCACTCCTCAAATAAAGTAACACACTTGTCCTATCTCTTCTGTTTCTGTGGGAACACCCACATGCTACTGGTAGATACCAGGGCCAATCACACCATGGTAGATCAAGCATTTGCTGACTCCCAGAAATTAGATTGAGTACCCAGAAGATTCAAAGCAGTACATGTAGCTGATTCCCATAGAATTGCCATCACCCACGAGACAGTGCCCTTCTCCGTAAGGATGGGAAACATCCAGGTTAAGCTCTCTGGGCCAATCATGGCAGACCTCAGCCACAACGTAATTGCTGGCCTCAACTGGCTCCAGCATAACTGCCTCTACATTGACTGGGATACCTCTGTCATCACCCTCAATAGAAACGGGGTGGGGTTCCAGATCTACCCCATGGAAATGAACAAACTACTACATGGCACTGTGTTTGTCAGAATAACAGAAACAGGCTCATATGATTTCAAGGGGGGAGACTAGACTTTAACCAATGTTCAGTCAAAGTTATCCGTGCAGAACCATCTGCAGTCCCTCCCTTGCCAACATCACCACCACCAGCGCTAGCTGCACTCCTCAAGGAGTACAAGGACATATTCAGTGAAAAACTCAAACAACTACCTCCATCCCAGGAGATCCAGCATGCTTGTCATGCCCTGCCCCAAAGGGCAGGCTTCTTGGGATAATTAATTTATTCTTCAGTTTTTACTTATCTTTTGGGTTATTTATTAATATCCAAAATTTAGGTTAAATTTTTAATAATTTAGTATTTTAAAGTACTTACCTTTGTTTCTTTGTGATTTGCGTTTGAATTGTTGTTTTTGTTGTCTCTCTGACCGCCAATTCATTACCACATATATTTCTACTTTAAGTTAGAATAATTTTCATCTATCTTACCTTTCAAACCCCCGCTTACGTCTTTTCTGATCTCTCCTCAGCTTCAACGTACTGATCAGCGTATAGTACTGGCTTCTGTTTCCCCTTTTCTGGTTCTGGTTTCCCAACTTCTCCAGCTTGCTCCTGTTCTTGGCTGCTGCTCCTTGTCTATCATATCCAACCAAAAAGGCTTTTTATACTATAAATAAAGGAGCTTTTGAAGAGTAGGCTTTAAGCAAAAATTCTAAGTGATTTCTTCCCCTTCAATCTTTTCCAAATTTAACTTGAGATCTTAATTTTTAAGAATTTATACATTTTTATTAGTTTCATTTCAAAGTTTAGTTTTTCCTTTCTTTTAAAAACAGAAGGAACTTGTAAGACAACAAGCCTTAGGCTTGTTGTATCCATTGTTTTCCCTTAAAGAAGTGTTCAATAGTTATATGTACCAATTTACGGATGGAGAATATCCTAATATTGACATTCCCTTAGTTACAAATTGTTCACTATTAAATACTTTGTTTTATCTTATTTGCTTAGGGTTTTTACACTCAATCACTCCTTTTATAACACAATATAATTTTTTAGCAGGGTTCTGTAAGATTATCTTACAGACAGTTCCTACGTTTCTATATCTTTTAAATTTGAATCCTAATGCCTTGCACGCCCTAGTTTATAACCTTGCACCATTATTGGCAAGACCTTAAGTTATTTTGGCTTCACATGGGATTGACCCAGGTAACACTTTTTCCATCTCTTATATTATTTTTTAGCCTTGTTTCTCTCTATTATTATTGTAACTTTTTTATCTTTAGTAGTTTTCTTACTTGGTTGGTTATATGATAAGGTTTTTTGTAATAAGGAGGATCATACCCCCACTACTTACATCAACCAAACAGTAGTTCTCAATACCTTAGCCCATAGTTCACCACCTCCTAGTATTTTTAACACTCTAGCTTACGCACAGGTCCACTTTACTGCTTATGGGTCTGAGTTCTCCACCAACTCCCAGAAGGTCCTCTACCTTGCCGAGAAGCTCACTGGTCACTACAGAGATTGATTTAGCTCTCATTTGATACACAACCCGGGCATCCTTCATAATTATGACCTCTTTGTCAGTTCACTCCTATCTTTCTCTGGAGAAGACAAGGAGTCATCCACTCCCTCCACGTCTTGGTTTGCAGGTCTCACACAAGGTTCTCTTCCACTTGGCAAATACAACAGGAAGTTTTACTCCCTTCAGTCAAGACTACAAGCCTCTGATGCTGAGGCTTGCAGCTTCTACAAGATAGGCCTCAACAGATTGTTCCAGGAATTTTTGGTCCACCACAAACTCCCCAAAGAACTAGAACCTCTTATCAGAGAAGTGATTAAGTGGAATTGGAAATATCTTTCTTTGAAAACACACTCTCCTTCTAACCTATCTCCTACAGCCCGGCCTTTTATCCCAGACAAGGCCTCACTCTCTCCAACCCCTCCACCTGGCACCAAGCCAAAGTCTGGGGGAGGTTTTTGCCTTACTGCTGAGGAAGTCCTTAGAAGAAGGAACAACAACCTCTGCTCTTACTGTGGATCAAAGGATCATCTTCTACCAGCCTGTCCTCTCTCCAAACGTCCCCCCTTTGCCAACAAGACCTCCTCCCTTGCTTTGCTGTCCCTCAACAACACTTCCAAGTCACCTACTGTTCTAGTGACCATTCATGGACCCTTGGGAAAGATCAAGGTGCTTGCTCTTCTTGACACTGGCGCTGATGCCAACTTCATTGGGGAGAAACTTGCTAAACTACTTGGACTCCCTGCATTTGGATCTCTTGATGTTAAGGTGGGAAACAGTACTCTCATTGGCACCACACCTATCCTCCAACCTGTCACCATTGACTTGGAGGGCTCTCCATTCCGCGTCACGTGTAACTCTTCCCCCAACTTATCCTTTCCGTTCATCCTTGGATTCCCTTGGCTAAGAGAGTCTTTACTTAACTTCAATCACCCAAACAACAAGATATCATTTACATGCAATGTTGTTGCCAAATTGTTATCCCTAGTACCTGGTACCCTTGGCTTGACCCCTCCCAAACTAAACCTGACTGCTATCTCTAGTACCATCCCAGATACTCTTTCCTCCAAGGACAAAGATGGATTACCTTATTGTTACTCTGACTTCAAGGATTGTTTTAGTGAGGAGGAATTTAACCTTCTACCTCCTCATAGGCCCTACAATATTCAGATTAACCTTAAGAAAGGCACCACTACTCCCTGGGGAAGGCTTATTCCTCTCTCTGACTCCAATAACACTCTACTAAAGAACTACATCAACGATGAACTCTCTAAGGGTTTCATCTCTTGATCAACTTCCCCATGTTATTCCCCCATCTTCTTTGTCAGTAAATCCAATGGCTCCAAGCAACCTTGTGTAGACTATAGAGCTCTCAATGAGATCACAATCAAGGATAGATGCCCCATTTCTTCTGCTGAGGCTCTGACAGATTGCCTTGCTGGTAGTTCCACATACACCAAGATTGATCTCCAAAGTGCCTTTAATCAGATCAGAATCTCTCCTGGTCACAAATGGAAGACTGCTTTCTGTACCCTGTTTGGGTTATATGAGTACAACATAATGCCTTTTGGATTATGTAACTCTCCGTCAACTTTCCAGGCCTTAATGAATGAGGCACTTCTGCCCTTCCTTAACGAGTTTGTTGTTGTCTACCTTGATGATATCCTTGTATATTCCTCTTCCATTGACAACCTTATCACCCACGTCCGCCAGGTACTCCAGAGACTTTGAGACTACAATCTGTTTGTGAAATCTTCTAAGTGCTCATTCTTTTGCACTGAGGTTGATTTCCTCGGCTAAGTTGTCACTCAAAACGGTTTTGCTGTCTCCCCTAGCAAGGTGGATACTATTCAAAGCTGGCCTTTTCCCAAAACCCGCTCACAACTTTCTGGCTTCCTTGGATTGGCAAACTATTGCCATAAGTTTGTGAAAAAAATTTCTTCTCTAGTTTTGCCACTCACTACCCTCACTTCTCCTTCCGTTCCTTTTGTCTGGACATCTGAGGCCCAGCTTGTGTTTGATGCTACAAAGGCCGTCTTTGTCTCCACACCTGTCCTTCTGATGCCTGATCCTTCTAAACCCTTCTTGGTTGAGACTGATGCCAGCAACTATGCCGTTGGCAGTGTTCTCCTTCAGCTTGGGGGGGATGAGATGCAACACCCTGTTGCATACTTCTCTCAAAAACACCTTCCAGCTGAACAAAACTACCCTGTACACAACAAGGAACTTCTTGCCATCATCAAAACACTCAAGCATTGGCGTCGCTACCTTGAGGAACTTGAGGAGCCTTTTCTCATTTACACCAACCATAAGAACTTGCTTTACTTCACTGAGTCACGCCACATTTCCCAAAGACACGCTAGATGGGTACTGGAGCTGTCAAATTTCTACTTCAAGCTTGTGTACAAAAAGGGTGTACTTAATACCCTACCTGACGCTCTTAGTTGTCATCCTTCATTATACAATGTTGACAAAGACTACAAACTCCTTAACACCAAGATGATTCTTCCACCCAAGAGCTTTCTGAAACTTAATGTTATCAGTACTACAACCCCCAATATACTGAAGCAAATCCATAAATCTCAGCTTTCCAATAAGACCTCGTCTCAGATCATTGATGCTCTTACAAACAATAAGACAGTCACAAACCCTTCATTCTCCCTGATGGATGGTGTGTTATACTTCAACAACCTTTTGGTAGTTCCTTCTCCAGATCTTCAACAGGTTCTAACTATCACGTTCCATGACTCCCTTGCTGCAGGCCACTCTGGATACAAGAAAACGCTTTCTAAACTCTGCAATCACTTCTGGTGGCCAAAGATGTCCACCTTTGTCAAATAATACGTCATCAGTTGCCTAGTTTGCCAGAGAAGCAAACACTCCACCCAGAAACCTGTGGGTCTTCTATGTCCCCTTCCAGTCCCTGAAGGTCCTTGGCAGTCTGTCTCTTTGGATTATATTGTCCAGCTTCCTCAGTCCAAAGGTTTTGACGCCATACTGGTCATTGTAGATAGATTCTCAAAGCAGGCTATTTTTGCTCCCTGCAATTCTAACATCACCACAAAGCAGACTGCTTCCCTCTTTTTCAAGAATGTCTTCATCCACTACGGTACTCCAAGAGACATTGTCTCTGACCGTGGACCACAATTCCTTTCTCTGTTTTGGAAGGAGTTTATGACTCAGCTAGGTGTTCACCTTTCCCTTAGCACCTCTTATCATCCCCAGTCTGATGGGCAAACTGAACGTACCAATCAGACACTAGAATGTTTCCTTCACTGTTTTTCTAACAAACAACAAGACAATTGGGCTTCTCATTTACCTTTGGCCCAGTATTCCTACAATGCTACTCCTCATTCTTCTACCAAGATGACTCTATTCATGGCAAATTTAGGATATACTCCTGCCTTTGTTCCTTCTGTCACCTCCTTGGTTTTTTCCCTGTTAGCCAAAGAGTTTCTTATCCAGCTACAACTCATCCAGAATTCCTTAAAGGAGAATCTCTCTAAGGCTATTGAGGTTTACAAGGTCCAGGCTGACTGTCATTGTCAGGAGGGAAAGGGCATTCAGGTCAACAATCTCGTATATCTAAATACAAAGAATCTTCCTATCAAATAGCCTTCCTGGAAACTTGGTACACAGTTCATAAGGCCTTTTCCTGTAACAGAAAGGGTTGGGAAGGTTGCATATTGTATCCGGCTTACTTTAGGGTATCACATTCATGACATCTTCCACGTGTCTCTCCTCAAACTCCAGACTTCTCCTCCTCCTTCTCATCAAAACAACAAAGCACCTCCCCCTCACATTGTCCAAGGGACCCCTGAATATGAGGTTGATTGTATTATCAACCATCATTACCACTATGGTAAACTCCAATACGTGGTTCTTTGGAAGGGATATTCCGTTGAGGAGAGTTCTTGGGAGCCATTATCAAATCTTGAGAACTGTCCCAAGGCCATCACCTCTTATATCCAAGCACATCGTGAGCTTGGATCTGGAGGGGGTAATGTCATGCTCTGCCCCAAAGGGCAGGCTTCTTGAGATAATTAATTTATTCTTCAGTTTTTACTTATCTTTTGGGTTATTTATTAATATCCAAAATTTAGGTTAAATTGTTAATAATTTAGTATTTTAAAGTACTTACCTTTGTTTCTTTGTGATTTGTGTTCAAATTGTTGTTTTTGTTGCCTCTCTGACCGCCAATTCATTACCACATATATTTCTACTTTAAATTAGAATAATTTTCATCTATATTACCTTTCAAACTCCCGCTTATGTCTTTTCCAATCTCTCCCCAGCTTCAACGTACTGATCAGCGTATAGCACTGGCTTCTGTTTCCCCTTTTCTGGTTCTGGTTTCCCAACTTCTCCAGCTTGCTCCTGTTCTTGGCTGCTGCTCCTTGTCTATCATATCCAACCAAAAAGGCTTTTTATACTATAAATAAAGGAGCTTTTGAAGAGTAGGCTTTAAACCAAAATTCTAAGTGATTTCTTCCCCTTCAATCTTTTCCAAATTTAACTTGAGATCTTAATTTTTAAGAATTTATACATTTTTATTAGTTTCATTTCAAAGTTTAGTTTTTCCTTTCTTTTAAAAACAGATGGAACTTGTAGGACAACAAGCCTTAGGCTTGTTGTATCCATTTTTTCCCCTTAAAGAAGCGCTCAATAGTTATATGTACCAATTTGCGGATGGAGAATATCCTAATATTGACATTCCCTTAGTTACAAATTGTTCACTATTAAATACTTTGTTTTATCTTATTTGCTTAGGGTTTTTACACTCAATCACTCCTTTTGTAACACAATATAATTTTTTAGCAGGGTTCTGTAAGATTATCTTACAGACAGTTCCTACGTTTCTATATCTTTTAAATTTGAATCCTAATGCCTTGCACGCCCTAGTTTATAACCTTGTGCCATTATAGGCAAGACCTTACAATGCTGTACAACTTCAAGGATTGTTACCTAAATTACAAACATTATACCGTCTCACACCAAAGGAAGATGAAACCCTCCACCAGCACCTTGTGGACGCGCTTGATAAGGGCTTCATTTGTCCCTTGCTCTCTCCATACGGGGCAGCGGTCTTCTTTGTAGCCAAGAAGGACGGGTCCCTTCACCTGGTCACAGACTACCATGACCTAAATGAGGTGACAGTTAAAAATAAGTACCCCCTGCCGCTGATTGACAACCTGTTTGATACACTCACAGGCACAATGGTCTTTAGCAAGATTGATCTCACTGCAGGGTACAACCAGGTCCGCATTGCACCAGGGGATGAGGTAAAAACTGCCTTCCGCACACGCTACAGGTTGTTTGAGTGTCGTGTCATGAACTTTGGAATGACCAACGCTCCCTCCACCTTTGCCATGTTGATGAACAAAGTTTTTGAGGAATTGATTAGAAAGTGTATGGTGGTGTACCTTGACAACATTATTGTCTTCAGTCAAGACCAAACCACGCACCTCTAACACCTCTGTGCTGTCCTCAACACCCTTTGGGAAAACCAGCTAAAAGCTAAACCCTCCAAATGTGAGTTTCTCAAGTTGGAGCTGTTATTCCTTGGGCACACCATCTCTGCCCGAGAGATAAATCCTGACCCTGCCAAAATCAAGGCAATCACTAGCATGCCGCCCCCCACTGATGTGGGCCAGGTGCGGACATTCTTGGGCATGGTTGCCTATGTACACAAATTCATCCCCAATTGTGGGGAACTAATTGCACCTCTCACCAAGCTCCTCAATACCAAACAGCGCTTTCATTGGACCCCCGCCAGAGATCAAACCTTTGAGACGTTGAAGCAAAGACTCACAACAGCACCAGTTGTGCAGTTTCCCAACCAAAACTGACAGTACAAACTTGAGACTGACGCCTCTGACAGGGCCATATGGGGCGTGCTAAGGGTAGAAACTGATGATGGCATCTTCCTCCCTGTAGCATATGAATCCTGGAAGCTCACTGACTTGGAACAACGTTATCCCATCCACGACAAGGAGCTGGCAGCCATTGTACTTTGCGTTGAGAAGTGGTGCTGTTACCTGGAAGGGGTCACCTTCCCACCCCGCGTCCTGACAGACCACAAGTCACTTCAGTACTTCAACACACAGTCCCATTTGACACGCCGCCAAGTAGGATGGGTTGAGTGCCTATCCCCCTATCAGCTACGCATCAAATATAAGCCTGGAAAAGAACTTGTCACGGCTGACACTCTTTCACAACTCTATGTAGCGTTTATCACTGGGAACAATGGTTTGGACCCAGATTGACCATGCTCTACCTGTGCCCTGAGGTGACCTGCTACAAGGGCCTTAAACCGGTCATCATCTCCAAGCTGAAGGACAACAAGAACTAGTTCACCACCAATGCTGGTAACGTCTGCCGCCAAGCAGAGACAGGTGAAAAGACGCCTTACATTCCCATCACACAACAAGGGGACACCATCTTGCACTACCACCAAACCTTGGGTCACATCAGAGGGCGTAACCTCTTTGAGATTATGAAACATAAGGTCTGGTGGCCGCACATGCGCCAAGACATCTTGGACCTCCTTGAGACGTGTGTGTTGTGTGAAAAGAATACATCCAAACCTGCACCTCCCAAGTCTGTCCTACCCATCAAGGCTATGGAACCTTTTGAACAGTGGGTCCTCAACATTGTGGGACCGCTTCCCAAAGACAGACTGGGTAAGAAGTATATTATCACCGATATTGACTACTTCACTCATTGGCCAGTGGCCTGGGCCACAATCAACCACACTGCCACCACTGTTACCCGCTTTATTGACAAGGAAATTGTGGCTTGTTTTGGCAACCCAAGCGTCTCATCACAGATGGTGGGCCTGAACTTGTTGGACACGCTGTGAAGGCATACTGTGTCAAGGACGCGCTCCAACATATAGTCACAACCCCCTACCATCCGCAAGCCAACAGACGCGTGGAACAGTTAAATGGCTCCCTGGTTCAACTGATTGCCAAGCTCTCACAAGAGCACCCTAACACTGCGTGGACTGAACATCTTCCCACCGCCCTACTGATCCTGCAAGCAAGAATCAACAGGGGCACTGGGTTCAGCCCTAACACCCTGGCCTTTGGAACACCTGACAGTCTGACAGGGGTTGAACAGAGGAAACTACAGTCCAAGGTCCCTGACAAGCCCCCCTTAGTGCCAACTCCCTCCCTAGACCAATGGCGTACCAAAGCCCGATAGATTGAACACAAGCGGATTGCAGGAGGGACAAAACACCTCTAAGCTAGATACACCATAGGTGACCCCATCTACACCCTCAATCCAAATTCTGCCAAATTAGAACCCAACCACCTAGGGCCCTTCAAGGTAGCTGCCGTCTATGACAACCACACCTACCAACTTGAGGATGCCCAGGGGAACACCAAGAAACTTCACCACAATTGCTTGCGCCCCTGCTGTGCCATCCCCACACAAAGGTTGTTTGTGCGGACCTTCCCAGACCTTCCGCAGACTCCAGTCCTGGTATCTGACAACAAGAAGGGAGCAAGGGGGGTGTTGCAACCAAGTTTCCAGCCTTGCCTGCTAACGTATCTTACAATACACAGGGGGCGCTTGGTGAGCCGCCCCTTGACGTATCTAACGTTATGGATTAATCTGATGGCAGCAGAAAATGGCGGGTACTTCATCCCAATTAGGAGCGTTGCCAATTCAACCCACTGATCCCCGCACAAGTTATTCCTTGGCCCCAAACCCTACATGGAACACTCCACTATGCCACCCCCTTGTGGCATTGTGGCTTTCCCCATATAGTATATTAATCACAATATTCTACAATAAATGACACCTTATTATTATTATTCTGTCTTTTCCTATTGGACTGTTGTCTTCCCCAATTCTAAGTACTGAACTTTCATTGGTTCAGTTGCAACAACCCTTTATATTTTTACCACATAACGCCACACAATCCAAGGTGGGTCAGCAATTCTAAAACGTGGCCCAGCAATTAACAAAATGCAAAAGCCACATTTTTCACAGACTGGTACTCATGTGTGATCTACCGTTGCACTGAGGGCACAGCCTTGAAATTCTGCACTATATCTCAGCCACAAACATTTTGGATTGTCCTGTAACAGGCTCAGTCCTCCAACAAAAAAATATGGGCAGAAGGCCCAAGGGCTAATGGCCCGGGTTAATTTGGATCAGTTACTAGCCCCTTGATCTACCACTCCACAATGCACTGGCCCTAGAGATTATATCCCCCATTTTGGGGGCGCTAACCCTAGACATTGTCCCTGAAACCATAGCCACACACAGATTTAGCCACACAAAATGTGTAAAAGGCTGCTCAACAAAAAAATGCGGGCAGCCGGCCAAAGGGAATTTTGCCCGGACTGTTCCGGATCAGCACATTTCAACTGGACCTTCTGCCAAGTTTCAACTCACGTTCTTTGTCATTAGGGCCTAAAAATGGGGTTCTAACCCAAATCTTTCCCCCTCAAAACTACACACACACCACTGGCCACACAACAGATGGAATCAATCAACAAAAAAACGCGGGCCATAGGCCCTAATTTTGTCTGATCCGGTCTTTTCTGGGATCAATAACATTTCAATCTGGACTGAAGGCACCCACCATTCAAAATCCTAAAAGTTATATTACCCCCAGCGTGAGATATATAGCTCAAAGCACTCTTCCCCTTCAAATCTTCCTCCTTCACCCAAAGTTTTTCTCCTGTCCTACAGGTTTCCTTGCCCCCTCTTCCTTTTTCTTTTTATTATTATTGTATATGAGACTTTTGATCATTTTCTTTATGGCCCTATGGACCCGTTATACCAGTCAGAAATGTCTGGGCAACTTGAATAAAGAAACTTTGAGATAATCAAATCTTCTGATACGCTTGTCACTATTATGAACCAAGAATAAAACAGTCTTTTAAATAAATTATGCTACCTCAACAATATCATCATATTCTCAAAAACCAAAGAGAAAGACCTCAGGCATGTCTGCAAGGCACTTGATTGAATCACAAAGCACAAGCTCTATGCAAAGCCTAGCAAGTGCCAATTTATGAAAAATATACTCTTTTTCTTGGGCCACATTGTCTCTGACAGTGGTATCAAAGCATATCCAGATAAAATAAAAGCCATAAATAACATGCAACACCCCACCTCTGTTAAACAAGTTATATGCTTTCTTGGAATGGTAGCTTACCTAAGAAAATACATCAAAGACTGCAGAAAACTAACCACACTAATCAATGACCTAACCAAGGGTAATGCTAAAAAGAAATTCATTTCAACACCTGAATGTGACAAGAATTTCCAGTTACCAAAGCAAGCTCTGATTAAAGTGCCAATCTTGCAATACTCAAATTACAACTGATGCTTTGAGCTTGAGTCAGATGCCAGCAACACTGCCATTGGTGCAGTGCTACACATCTGCCAGCCAGGACAGCAAGACTTCCTGCCAGTATTTTATGAAAGTAGAAAACTAACTAACACTGAGCAGAGGTATTGTTGCAGATTGAATGGATTAGACATTAAGTTGTCCATCTAGGAATTGAGCAACATAACAGTCACACAATTGCTTTATTGCATCCTGATTTTATTAAGGATAAAGACGTTTAAAACGCCTCTAAAACAGGTTTTCAAAGTGTCTTTTGAATGTGCATAAGGCACAGGCTTTACTTCTGAGGTAATAATAGAACAACAAAGTTATTCCCATATGCCTCCTTAAGAAAAGCCGCGTAAAACTGGTTGTTCTCTTGCGCAGGACTTTCTGCTGAGCCAATCCACTCTCCTCCATTAGGAAAGTTCTTCTGCCTGTGCCTCCCTTCCCCTGGTGGCAATTTTTCTGCCTCACACTATATAAGTGTGATACTATTGTTGAGGGTCTAGATGTATGAGTACTTTGGCTATTGCCATCACACCTAACATCCAGTCATTGCCTGGTTTGGTGCCTTTCCAATATACCATTTGACATACCAGAAATGGCAACAAATCAATATCACATGACTGTCCAGGTATCCAACAACTCAAACCCATCCAGCACATGACCAGCCCCTGGGTTTGGTCCAACTAATATCCCTGCCACAGCTAAATCTATATACGCCTAAAGTATCACCCAATAAAATATACTTCTCTTCCTACTTTTATATTCAAAGCTTCCACAAAAGGCGCTCCTTATCACTATCATAATAAACACCAGTTTTATCTTATTATCTTCTTATATTTTCTGTCCTTACCCAGGCTGTCACTATACCACAACAGGTATAGTATTAAGATAAAGAAGTAGTAGACTAACTATTTGTAGAAATCAGCACTCAGGCTGCATATTTCACGACATTAGCGCTCATGGCTTCTACAAACCACAGCTTCCTCTCTTCCTACCCCTGAAGGACTGTTTTTGTGGAGAGAGAGATGTCCTTGCCTATAACTGTGGCTCCTTCTGCCCAAACCACTCCAGGATCAACCTTCACTGCTTCTGGCTCTTTATCTGGTAGACTCCATGGCTCTTCCTATGGTCAACCAGGACTAAGCCAGTGGTTGCCTAACTGCCAACAACTTTTGGAAATTGCCAGCTCCCAGTCAAGTATGATCTACTGGATGAACTCCATTGAAAAAGCCCTTACCTCATTGATATCAATCCAGCCTGGCCCCATGGCTGAAGCAACTGGCATGAACTGTATCTCCTGCTCCTTGGAGCCTGCCTTAGTGAAGGAAGTATACTGTCAATATTCTCCTCCTTCTTCATCTGGTTGTTCTCCTGATGGAATCTCCCTTAATTCTGAAACCCTCCAAACTATTAGCCGCTCTGGCCCCTGCTCTGGCCCCCCAAACCTTGCTCAAACTATATCAGAAGCTGTTTACTCTCACTCTGGAATGGCTCTATGAATGAGCAAGATAGAACATGTACTTTCTTCCTTGGTATCCACCCAGATGAATCAGCATGATGCCCTGGAGTCCTATGATCATCAACAGAAAACTCCTAAGTCAGAATACATCTATAATAGCTGCACCATGGAATTCTCTGCTCTTCAGGATAATATAAAGGCTCAAGAGAGACAGATGGGATTTCTGGAAGAGGAATTAGTTCTGGACTTTCAGGAAAAGAAAGAGTGGCTAGATGAGTTGAATGCTTAACGTGCTCTCCTTGACTCCCTTCAGGACCAACTAAGCAAGCACCTTGAAGATGCCTCAGCAATTAGTACCCCTGATACTCTAATGGTATTGTATGTTAATGCTAAAGCTGATAGTTCCCCCTCTCAGAAGATCCTTACTAGATTGCCCCTTCCTGACTCCCACCACTGTCACAGAAGCAATGAAGAGATGTCTCCTTCATTGCACCTTCAGCAGGTACCCTGGAGTCTCCCTGGGAACCTGATAGCAATCCCTCCATCACTCCTGATGGTTCTGAAGCAACTAAACCTCAGGCTAGTCAGAGCAGGGAAGAATTCACTGATTATTCTGGCATTAAGGAGTACAATTAGGATCACTCAAAAAACTACTAAGCAGCCAGGACAAGGAGAAATCCTTGGCTGCATTTGTGGTTTCCCCTCCCTCCTCTCCCCCCTGACAAGCCTGTGACTGACCCTGGCACTTGTTGTTCCTTTACAACAGAGCCTTCTGATGCCCCTCTGCTGGTTGACTTTGCCTCTCAATCAGAAACATTGGGTTCTTGCACTGTGAGAATGCCAGAAGATCTTGCCTACTGGGTCCCCAGATCCAAGTTCTTCTTGACCATGGACCTGATACCTGGCTACTGGCAGATTGATCTCCCTCCAGATGACCCAGAGAAGTGTGCTATCCTTGCCAATCAAAGGCTGTTCCAACCTACCAGGATGCCTCAGGGTCTCTATAATGCCCCAGCCACTTTCCAAAGAGCGATGGATGCTGTGATGGGGGACCTCAAGCTCTCATGTGTCTTGGTCTACCTGGATGACATTAATGTGTTTTCCAAAACCTTTAATGATCACCTACAACACTTGGAGGAAGTCTTTCAGAGGTTACTTGCAACCAATCTCAAGCTCAAGACACTCAAGTGCAACTTCTTCAAGGAGCACCTTGAGTTCTTGGGGTTCATCATTACTAAATGGACTCCGCCCTGTACCTCTGAAGGTGGAAGCCATTGAGCAAATGCAGATCCCAGCCAATAAGCGGGACATGCAGGTCTTCCTGGGGATGATTGGGTACTACCACCACTTCATCCCCAACTTTGCATCCCTGGACAACCCCCTTTTTCAGCTTCTCCAATCTGATAAGGAATTCTTCTGGAGCCCAGCGTGTCAATCTGCCTTCAATGCTCTCAAGGGAACACTGACTGCAGCCCCTGTACTGGCCTACCCTGACTTTGCCAAGCCATTTTTGGTTCATACAGATGCTAGCCTGACTGCAATTGGGGGTGTTCTCTCCCAACTGAACTCCAAAGGACTTGAACACCCTGTTGGATACTGCTTGCGTACGCTTAACGTTCACAAGAGGAACTACACTGTCACCAAACGAGAGTGTCTGGCTGCAATATACTCCTACCAACAATTCAGAGTCTATCTCCATGGGGTACATTTCCAGTTGTAACAGACCATGCCTCCTTGCAATGGCTTAAAACCCTCAAGGACCCCAAAGGAGGTCTGGCGCGTTGGGCCATTAAACTTCAGGCTTATGACTACAAAATCATTCATCAAGCCAGAGCAGCCCACCAGAATGCTGACTGTCTCTCCTGCCTTCCCACTGTTGCCTTAGTATCCCACATGGCTGACATTCTCTATGACAAGCTTATGGAAGATCCTTCTTTGTGGGGGGAGAAGCCAGTAGAGATACAGAGAGCTCTCAAGAAGCTAACTGTTGATACCAAGGTCTCTAAGGGACAACTCCTGAAGCTTTGTGGAGACTCTTGGCTACCCTACATACGCCCATCCCTACGCATGGACTCAGTGGTGGCCGCTCACAAGACTAATGACCATGGTGGCATACAGAAGATGTTAGATCTGCTATAGCAACACTGCTTCTGGGAAGGAATGCACACTGATGTAGTAGATATGCTAGCCACCTGTCATGACTGAAACATTGAGAAACCTAAGGTTGCTAAGTTCCAACACAGACTTGTACACCCTGGGTTTGCCTTCCACACTGTAGCTGTCACAGTAGGTTCCATCATGCCGGGTATTATCCGCCCAAGCAAGAAGGCTTGAAAAGCTGGAAACCCTTTATCAAAATTGACCAAGTTAACAAATTTAAATCAAACAGTCAATTGGAAATGGGTTATGGCTGCTCCAGTCTGTAAGCTGAATCTGGTTCCCCTTTTTAAATTGACATTGATAAATTGGCGTAATATGAGGGTCACTTTATATGAGCTTGTTAATCAGCATGGTTGTCAGAAACTAGTCACGCAAGGGCTCTTTGCAACCTGGACCAGATACTTACTTGATAATGTGGAAGGAATAGGAGGTCAAGACTCAGGTGGTTTTGCTTAGTCAGTTTTCTGATATATATTGAATAATTCTCACTGTTTCAACTCTAAGAGTTGAGTCCTCCTAAATTTACTCAATAAAAATCATTTATCCCAAGTTCTAATTTTCATTTTTAAATGCATCCTGTGATTGGGTTGTTGTGGTATATTCCGTACAATCTGATTCTGAACCAAATCATTTCTGGAAGATGGGGTCCTGCAGTTGGAACTTTGTTGTTGGTGCCACCCAATGTCAATTTCATGCCAGTCAATCTTGGAGCCCCCCATTCTGGAAACTGAAAATTGTGCTACTTCTCAATGCCCAGATTTTTACGCTCAAGATGCATTGATGCTTTCTCAGGTCATTTATCTTGGACTACTTTGGTTAGGACTAATTTTTCTACTTAATACTGGATTTACAATTAGAAATTTCACAAAAAAATATATGAAGCTGCGTTGGTGGTTAATCATTAATTCTATGTGGATTTGGGTGGTAGTTCCCCATCACTTAAAAACGGCTTCATACTATCCTGCAATTTCCGTCACATTACTCAACTCTTCTACTTCTGAGTTTTTGGAAGAAGTTTGTCATGAATTCTTGTTTCTTTTCTCCTGCTCCACCAAGATATCTGCGTTTACCATGTTTATTTCCATCAGCTCATTTCTGAGTTTTCAGTTTGGGCTTTTCTTTAATTTGTGGTTTCCATCTCTGGTTGCAGTTGTTGAAACTGGATAACCTGTTTCCTATTTCTGTTGCAACATGTCATTTTGGCATCCAGATTATTTTCCTGCTCCACCCACTGATGAAATTTTGCATAAAGTTTTGTCAGCATTATCATTTTATTCCAGCTCTAGCCTTAGTCACAAATCCCAAGTTTACCATGTGATGACAAAGGTTTCTGAAGATGCTTGAGAATGGTTGTTATCCGTGGTGGAGCGCAATCCACATGTTTTAAATGAGAGTGTATCTCTATACCCTTTGTTAAAAAAATTGTGTGTTTATATTGAGGAGCTCAAAGTATATTGTAAGCTGTACGCCTTATGTCAGGGTACAACTTCTCTTTTGGTATTCCTTCCTCAGTTTCTTACCTACTGCCGTACAATCAATGTTCCTGAGGTGAACAAACTCTCAGCATTGTGGTTAGCAGTTGACCAGACTGCCCAGGATTTGGCGGTTTGGGATTCCCTGTTAACCACAACTGAGGCCCTGGTAAGCCAAATATCTTCTCTGGTCTCAAATCCGTTGACTTCCAAAAAAGGTACATTGGTAATTGAGGATAAACCCGCTGTGCGCTCCTGGTTTTCTGGTCCTTGCTCCTTGGTAGTTCCTTCCAACCAAAGCCAAGATTGTTCTCTTCCTAGCTCTTCTCAGCTACAATTGGCGGTGGTGAACAAACCCAGTGGTTTAAAGGAGGCCCCCGTAGTGTCCGTTCCTGATAGTTCCCTGGCAATGCTTCAGCACGTTGTACCTGCAAAATCTTCTGTTATTACGTCTGAAGAGTTGCTCCTCGTTCCCATTGATTGTGATAACCCCGTTCTTCCAGCTGCCGTCCAAGAAATGATTGAGCGTTACTTCCAGGAGCATCCTGCTTCCTTAGCTGCTGTACGTACTGCCAATGAAAAACAAGATCCTGCCAAGAATGCTACCTTTGCTGCAAATAAATCCACTTCTGGTTACTTTTTGTTTCATGGTAGCATTGATAATGGTCAGACTATCTATCAGCCAGCCATCTTGTTAGATACCAGTGCTTCCAAAAATTTTATGAGCGTGGAGACTGCTGACTTACTACAACTCAAGTACCATCCGGGAATGCTTGTTAGGGGTGGAAATTGTAAAATGTTTCCTTCTTTCCAGCTGAAGAAGCCAGTTACTTTTGTAGTAGCAGGTCAGTCTTTTACTGCAAGGTTTTCTGTTTGCCCTACCCTTATGTATCCTATCATTTTGGGAGTGAGTTGGTGGAGAGATCATAATGTATTGACCTTACTGGAGAAAAATGAGCTGCAGGTGGAACACTCTTTGGGTATAACCATTTGTATTCCGCTGTTGGATATGTCTGAATTAGAGCAATCATCACAGACCATACAATTGTTTCCTGTCCCCATAAGTTTGGATTTGCCGGCATGTTTGCAACCCTGGTCCGCGGCATTTAACGCCACCAGAGGCAAGGTCCATCCCAAGCACACTCAGTTTGACTTTGACTTTAAGGTCACTATTGATCTGATCAGAATTGCGTCTCCTATTTACCCTTTAACCTTGAAGGAAGATGCATGTTTGGAAGAGTGGACTTGTGACATGTTGGTAAAAGGCTACATTTTTAAGAAGGCTTCATCAATCTGCTCTCTGTTATTGTTTGTTCAGAAGTCTGATGGGTCTCTTTGTCCTTGTGTTGACTACAGGAATTTGAATAATATTATGATTCCGGATCCTTATCCTTTACCTCTCAAAGCACACATCTCTAGTTATGTTGAGAAGGCCAAGATATTCTCAAAAATTGATCTGTTAAATATTTTCAATCAAATCAGGATTACAGAGAGAATTGAATGGTTAACAGCATTCAGAACTAAGAAGGGTATCTTCCAGTTCCGCGTAATGCCTTTTGGATTGAAGAATGCCCCAGCTTGCTTTCAGCGGTTGATTGATTCAGTCCTGGGAGAACTCCTAGGTGTTTTTTACATCACATATATGGATGACATCTTGGTGTTTTCTCCAGATGAGGAGTCCCATAAGGCCCACTTGTTGGCAGTTGTAGAGCGCATTCTCCAAGCAAACTTGATCATAAAAAGGAGTAAGTGTGAATTCTTTAAACGTAAGGTTATCTTTCTGGGTAATATTATCTTTGAGGATGGCCACACCATTGCCCCTGACAAGGAAGCTGCGCTTTGAGAGTATGCTACGCCTGTGACAGTATCCCAACTTTGTAGTTTCCTGGGTACATGTACTTTCTTGAAGAAATTCACTTCCCACTTGTCTGAGGTGGCCGCCTCTCTATATTTGCCTAGTGAAAAGACAACTTTAGTCTGGACGCCTGAGTGTGCAAGTGCCTTCTCAGCAGTCAAGGTTCTTTTGTTGTCCTCCCCAGTGTTAAGACATGTGGATCCTGAGCTTCCTTTTGTGGTTTCTACCAATGCATCTAAATACGCTGTGGCTGGTGTGCTGTTGCAGACAGCTAGTGACGGGATTGAGAGACCTGTAGGGTATTTCTCCTGGAAGATGGAGGCATGAGAACGCAACTATGTGATTTAAGACAAGGAATTGTTAGCTGTTGTGGAATTGTTAAAGCATTTGCATCACTATCTCATGTTGGCACGTCATCCATTTGTAGTAAGAACTGCCCACAAAGCTCTTCTATATTATTGAAACCCAGAGTTTTTTCAGGTCGCCAATCCAGATGGCATGGTGATCTGACAAGATACAAGTTCCGCTACAAGTTTATTAAGGGATCTGACAATCACTTGGCAAATGCTCTAAGCAGGAATCCATCCCATCTCCCAGATGCTAGTATGAACGCCAAGTTTAACACACATACTATGATTCTGAACAAGGCTGTGGTGCCTTTTATATTGCCTCTGCCGGCTATGTTGGCCACCATGTCCTTAGCTGAGGGCGCAGACCTGGATTTGTATTCCAAAGTTAAGTTCCTGCAACCTTTGTCCAAAGGTTATGATAGGCTATTGGAGCTAGCATGTGCAAACCCAGTAGGTCAGCCTCAGGGTTATCATAAGATTGGTCCAGTTTCATATTATCAAGGTTGCTTGTGGGTTCCTGAGGGCACTATTTGGGATGAAATCATGGAGGCTAATCATACCTGTCCAACAGCTGGTCATCCAGGGAAAAAAACAGTGGAACTTATCTGCCGCCAGTTTTCCTGGAAAGGTTTGAATGTGCAGGTAGCAACTTTTTTTTGAGATTGCCTGGTATGTGTTTGATACAAGTCCAGTTGGAATAAGACTACTGGTTTACTGGTCCCACTTCAGCCTGCTGCGGGCCCCTGGATGTCTGTGTTGGTGGATTTCATTGGCGAGCTTCTCAATTACAATGGGTTTAACACAATCATGGTGGTAGTTGATTGTTTCATAAAGATGGCACACTTTGTACCTTGCTCAACCACAATTACTTCAGTGGAAACCACTAGGCTTTTTGTGAACAGAATCTTCTCTCTACATGGCATCCCAATGGAGATTGTAAGTGACTGTGGTCCTCAATTTATTGCTCAGTTCTGGGAAGCTTTTACTGGAATCCTTGGTATCAAATTGTGCTGCTCTACTGCTTTTCACCCCCAATCTGATGGACAAACGGAGAGGGTAAACCAAAGCTTGGAGGTCTACCTACGCTGTTACACCAATGCGCAACAAGATGACTGGTGTGATAATCTACATATGTCAGAGTTCACATATAATAACGCCCCACACACGTAAACTCAAGTATCACCCTTCTATGCCAATGTGGGTTACAACTCTTCTTCTAATATGGGTTCTTGTTTGGTTAGCAATGTGGAAGCTGCAACTGATTAGGCTGCTGCATTGAAGCAGGTTCATCAGGAGCTCCAGGTTACTCTTGCTGCCGTCGTGACAACTTACAAGGAATATGAAGATTACAAGCACCAGGAAGGTCCCACTTACAGGCCAGGTGACTTAGTCATGGTTGATGCTTGCAATATGAAACTTAAGATTCCCTGTTGTAAATTAGGACCCAAGCGAGTTGGTCCCTTCAAGGTAGAACTCAGATTGGCCCCTCTACCTATTGGCTGGATTTACCTCCTGCTATCAAAATTTTCCACACCTTCCATGAATGTCCCCTTACTCCCTTCAAAGAAACAGAGACCCCCTCTTCCCAACCCATTCTTGTGGAAGGAGAACCTGAGTACAAGTTAAATTTTATCCTGGCTTCCCGCAAGAATTGCCGCCGTTTAGAATATTTGGTATCTTGGAAAGGTTATCCTGATTCTGAAAACTTCTGGGTTCCCCACTAAATTGTTCAAATTCCTCTGATCTGATCCACGAGTTCTACAAGCACAATCCCACTGCTATTGGTCACCCTGAACTTACCCTAGCCTCAATGGAACTCCCACCTGCCCATAAGAATTTTTCTTTATCCCATCTCCCAGATGGTGGTATTGTGCCCAGGGCTAAAGCAGAGGGTAATGTCACAGTAGGTTCCATAATGCCGGGTATTTTTTGTCCAAGTAAGAAGGCACAGAAGGCCGGAAAACCTGTATCAAAATTGACCGAGTTAACGGATTTAAACCAAATGGTTGATCAAAAATGGGTCACAGCTGCTCCAGTCTGCCATCTGAAACCAGCTCCCCCTTGTAAACTGACGTTGATAAATTGACGTAGTATGAGGGTCACCTGATATAAGCTTATTAATCAGCATGGTTGTCAGAATCTGGTCACATTAGGGTTCTTTGTAACCTGGACTAGATACTTACTTGAAGATGCAGAAGGAATAGGAGATCAAGACTTAGGTGGTATTGCTTAGTCAATTTTTCTGATATATATTGAATAATTTTCCCTGTTTCAACTCTAAGAGTTGATTCCTCCTAAATTTACTCAATAAAAATCAATTATCCCAAGTTCTCATTTTAAATTTTAAAAATGCATCCTGTGCTTGGGTTGTTGTAGTATATCCTGTACAATCTGATTCTGAACTGAATCATTTCAGGAAGATGGGGCCCAGCATCTGGAACTTTGTTGTTGGCGCGGCAAAATGTTAATTTCATGCCAGCCAATTTTGTAGCTCCTCCCCCCCATTCTTGAATATGAAAATTGTGTCACTTCTCAATGCCCATAATTTTACGCTGAAGATGCATTGATGCTTTCCCAGGTCATTTATCTTGGTTTAATCTGGTTAGGACTGATTGTTCTACTTAATCCTGGAGTTACAATTGGAAATTTCACAAAAAAATACTTGAAGCTGCGTTGGTGGTTAATCATCAATTCTATGTGGATTTGGGTGGTAATTCCCCATCATTTAGAAACGGCATCATATTATCCAGTGATTTCTGTCACACTGGCAGCCTTTCTTGGCGCTCTGGGGATCAATAAGCCAAAGCTCATCCAGCCGGCTGGGTTAGCCAGCCACCTGTCAATGGCAGGCCCACCAAGGTATCTAATAGGCAGCAAAATAACAGCCCATTGCCATAAACATCTACCAACCGGCCCATACATCTTGGGCAGGAACCCTTGCAGATAGATATAGCAGCCGCCATGCCCCAGTAGTCTCCATGATGCCCGGTATTGCCTGTTCAAGCAGTAAAGCTTGGAGGTTGGGCAGACCCTTATCCAAGCTGACTGGATCAACTTATCTGGACCAAGGTATCAATTGTAAATGGGAGGCTGCCGCCCCATATTGTTGGCAGGGTTGGATTACCCAGTGCCGGCTGGCCCTGATAGATTGACGGGACCTGAGCCCTGCTTGGTACCCCTGGTTGATCAGGATGGCCAGCAGCACTTTACCACTCAGGGGGTTCTGCATACCAGGCCAGGTCCCCCTTAGAGGTGGAGATGGGGTAGGGGCTGTGGGTCCAGGTGGCACCGCCTGGTCAAAGCTGGGTACATGCCAGAGATCTCCCCTGCTCAACCCTCAGGAGTTGCGCCCTGTAAGGGACCCCGCCTGTGGGGGTTCTTGGGAACTTGCCGGCAGACGGCCCAGGTGTAAGAGAGGGGGGCTAGACTAACAAAGTCTGGCTCCCATCCTGGTGGGACCAACCACCAGGATACCATCCAGTGCAAGACTGGGATAGCCGCTTGAAGGGGCCTCCCATAGGAGACCAGATGTGAAAGGGGAGGGAATTATGCATCCAAAGCCATGATCATGGCTCCAGTAAGTAACCACAGAGAGCAATCCCAAGTGAAAGGGGCCTCTGTATTTGACTCAGGGATTTGGCGCAAGGGGAAAGGATTGACCAAGTCAGAAGAAGGAGTTTCAGTAGTAACATATTAGAAAGGTGGTGACAACTCTTCAAGATGAGAAGACAACCAAGAGAACAACCCATAGGATCCTGGTTTGATGGGAATCTGAGTGAGATGCTCAATTACATCTGCAAAAAGACCAGGAATAAACTCAGAAGATTGAGAAATCAATGAAAGTTTGCTCCTAAGACTGGGTTTGAGGACCAAAACAAGAGGGAAATGGGCACCAGTATCCACACAGCCATCTTGTACCAAGGTGACAACATGATTTCAGCGGATGCCCTTCTTTTGCTAAAACTACTGGGCAGACAGACCAGGTGCACGGGTAAATAATAGGCAATGATCTGAATTAATATACTTGGAACAATTTCCAACAAAAAACAACAGGTGGGCGGGCAGTCTGGCAGGCAGGCCAGGGAAAGCGGTTGGTGGGGACAATTAAGTGCTCAGGTAAATAACAGGGAATGATCCAAGTTATTGTTCTTGGAACAATTCCCAACAAAAAACGACGGGTGGATGGTCAGGCAGGAAGGCGGGCCAGAGAAAGCGGGAGGCAGGGACGACAGCGGGAGTTGGGATAAATACCTTTATTGTTAAACAAACTTTAAAATACAAAAATTTTGCAAAGTCAGGAGTTTATTCAACAATTGGAATTGGTAAGCAAGGGACCTGACAGCCCATGCTTCCATTTTATGCAAAGGGGGGGTGATAGGACGGGAGAGGTTATGAAAGGGGCTATCAGAGTGCAATCTAAAGGAGAGCCTATTAAAGAGTACTAGCCGATCTTATCTTGGTTTGAGACCCAGAAAATAGGGGCCGCAGGGACAGATGTAAGACTCAGCCCCTTAATTGGCTAGGAGCCTTCCGAGGACTCAGGGTGCGCATTTCCCCTAATGCCTTCCTCTGACGTCTCCACCGGAGAGCTCCAGAACCCAATTGTTTTGGGCCAGGGGGCTCCCAGGCCGGAGGAATTAGCTATCTAGGACATCACTGGTCGGGGGTTTTGGTACCCAATTTCCCTGGGCTGCAGATTTGACCTTTCTGACTTCATGTGGCCCACATTTTTTTGTTGGTTTGCTAATTGTTTCAGGACCAGGTGACACCAGGACAACAAGCAATCCAACCAAATTAATGACTCCTCCGCAGTTGGAGGGGACTCCAAAGGGGAAATGAGAACTTCAGCCAGGAAGGCTAACAAAAAGTGTTTGTCTACTGTGTGGGCTAAGCCCTCCAGATTTTGGAGGGGTTTTGCCTGCACCCAGGCCACCTTTTTTGATGGTCGGGGAAATACATCCTGATCCAGGGCCAAAGGTGGGCCACAGAACTTTACATTATCATTTCCTTCTTGTTGGGGATGGATGCCTCCTTGGGAATGGTCAGCCAAGGAGAAGTTTTTGTGGGCCTTAGGAATCTTTAAAGCCAATAGACTATGGGGGGACCTAGAGATTCAGGATTCTTACGGTGAAACTCCAATACCAGCTCTTGACAATTTGTGCAATCTTTGGAGCTTACCCAGCTATTGTCATACGCTGGGTATCCTTTCCATTATACACAGTACTAGAGAGACTTCCTCACCCTACAAGAGGCTATTATTTCCTCTACCTCATATTTGGGAATTCCCTCAACCTCTGTAGGACCTGCGTTGGAAGGTAGCGGTCCTTCAAAGGGGAATAAGTGACAGGCATTGAAAGTAGCATGTATGCAGTAATAGAGTGGGAGATCCAGCACATAAGCCCCATTTTCCTTGTCTTCTAATACCTTGAATGGACCTAACTGTTTTGGAGAAAACTTGCGGGCCAGAAATTTCATCTGAATGTTGGTAGCATCTAGCATAACAAGTGATCCTACAGGGTAGTTTGGAGCAGGACGTCTATTCTTGTCAGACGCCCTTTTGTAAGCTTGTATGGATTTGGACAAGGAGTTCTGTACCCTGATGTGAGTGGCCTTGAGGTGCTCAGCCATGTCTGCCACAGCTGGAACATGAGCCTGCAAAGTAGGACCAATAGCAAGGGATGGGGAGAATCCAAGGGTTGCCTGAAAGGGAGAGATACCTGTTGAGAAGTGTACTGAGTTGTTATATACAAACTGTGCAAGAGGCAAATTGTCTGACAAAGAGTCCATTGCTGCATTTGTATAACATCTCAAGTGCTGCTCCATGGTCTGGTTAACTCTTTCTGTCTGTCTATCTGATTGTGGGTGATATGCTGTTGGGTGGCAAGGATAGATGTTCAGTATATTCAGTAAGCCCTCCCAGAAACTGGAGGTAAACTGAGGACCTCTGTCACTAATTATCTCCTTAGGCAACCCAAAGTTGGTAAAGATGTGCTTCACAAACAAATCAGACATTCCCAGGGAGTTAAGAGTAGTGAGACAAGAAATGAACATAGCATACTTGGTAAAAAAATCTACTACAACCATGATGTAATCATAACCATTTGATGGAGGCAATTCTACCACAAAGTCTACTGAAATGGAGGACCACAGACCTTGTGATTGTTGCAGGGGGTGTAGAAGGCCATTATTTCCTGAGCAATCTGGCTTGGAACGGGTACAGGTTACACATTTCTTGAACCAATGTGTAATCTCTTTGGTGATTCCTGGCCAGCTGTAGGTGCGTCGGATCAGGTTCAACAATTTGGATGATCCAGGATGTCCAAAAAGTGGAGATTTGTGATGTTCTGTCAAGATATGTTCCCTCAAGGATTTAGGGACCCATACCCAGTTGTTTTGGTAAACTATCCTTTCCTTTAGAACATAAGGGCCCAATAATGGGTGTTCTGGGGAAAGTTTAGACAGTATCACCTGTCCATCCGGCGATGTGTACTGGGTGGATACAACATCATGAAGGAGAGACCCCAGAAAGACTAATGGGAACTCCGGAACCGGAACCAATAGGGCCAGAAGTCCCAGTGTGGGCGACAGAACTGACAATGTGGGAATGAGAGTGATCTGGGGATTGTCTTCAGCATTGGATGGGAACATTGATGGGTTACAGCTGAGCAGATTGGGGAGAATGTTGACAGAGCCCAAGACAAACTCATACTTGAACTTATAAGCTGAGAGGGTCTGCATAACCCTAGCCTGACAAGGGAGCAACTTCTGGGGTTTCCGGAAATAACATAACGCCTTGTGATCTGTACGTACTACAAACTCATGGTTGGCTCCTTGGAGATGGTGACACCAATGGATAATAGAGTCCACCACAGCCTGAAGTTCTTTGTCAAAGATGGCCCAGGATTGCTCATTGGATGCAAACTTCCAAGAATAGTATGCAACTGGGAGTTCATGCCCATCATGGTACTGAAAGAGAACTGCCCCAATGGCCACATTGGAAGCATTACAAGCCACAATAAATGGCTTGAATGTGTCAGCATGGCAAAGAACTGGTGTAGACACAAAGACCCTTTTGGCAGACTCAAACGCCTGCTGACATTGGGGTGTCCAGATAAAAGGTGCATTTTTACCAGCCAAGGGGTGAAGAGGGGCTGCCAGCTCTGAGATAGCAGGCGAGAACTTCTTGAGGAATATGACAGTACCCAAGAAGCATCATAACTCCTTCTGGTTCTGTGGGGTGGTCCATTAACGCAAAGCAAGGAACTTATCAGGAGACACCACATGACCATCTTTCAGAACCAAATTCCCCAGGAAAGTGACTTGTGATTTGAAAAACTCACACTTGTTGGGTTTGATGAGCAGATTTGCTTTTTGGATAGCATTCACCACAGCGACCAGATCTTGGGCATGTGTCTCAGCATTTGGTGAATGAAATAGAATATTATCATTATATGCAACTGTACAAGAGAAGCAAAAGTCTCCTAAAGCTTCCTTGATGACCCGCTGGAAGATGGCGGGCACGTTTTTCAACCCAAATGGCATTACCTTGAATTGGAAGCAACCACGTCGGGTTTTGGTAGCTGTAAGCCACTCATCTTTTTCTGCCACCCAAACCTGATTGAAGGCGTTGACGAGATCTAACTTGGAAAAGACCCTAGACTTGGCAATGGATTGGGCAATAGAGGCTTCTAGAGGAAGGGGATAACAATCTGGAACAGTCACATTGTTCAAGAGGGTTTAATCCACACAGGGGCGCAGGGTTCTGTCTGATTTTTCTGCAAACACTACTGGCAAGCTCACAGATGAAGGCTTCTTTACGATCCACCCTTTGACCAGCATGTTGTCTAGCCAGACACCTAATGCTTTGTCCTCACGCTCACTGAGCGGGTACATGGGCGCATCAATCTTCACCAGGTCTACAGTAGTCCAAAAGGTCACATCATGATGTGTGTGTTGGGGGAGTGCAGTAGCAAGGGGCAGATTGAATGCATCTCAGTACGGTGCCAGGATTCCTGGGATCAACACTGGGGAAGGTACCTCTGGAGAGGCTTTTAAGGACAAGCAACTCTTAGGGGGCTCTACTCCAGGTTTTAGCAAGGACAGAACACCAGCAGAACTGTCCAAGGAGAAGTGGAGCTCATTTCAGGTCTGTCAATGTGAACCTGATGCCAGCGCCACTAACCCACTCCTAGGATGACAGGAAATAGTAGATCATCCACGGCCAAGAATCTGCTAACAAATACATGGTTACCAGTATAGTAACTAAGGGGTTTAGAAACAGGATATGCCATAACTGGTACCTTACTTGCGTCCAACAATTCTTTAGGGTCAAGATAGGTGAGGTCCATAGATCTTGCTAAGGTGTGGTTCATGAAATTTTCCGCTGCACCAGTGTCTATTAATACAGTGACTTTGGCCTTTCTGGTGCGTGCATAGAAAGTTGCATTTAAAAGGAAATATGACAAATCCTCTTTATTCTGCATACTCAAAATAGAGCCAGAAGGCTCTCCTGAGGCAACATCAGGGATGTTGGCAGACACTACAAACTCAAAGACTGACCCAGAAGTGGTGGGCCAATTAGGACACAAGACACTTATCCCGCCCTGGGGCTTGGCCGGTTTCTGAGGAGCTTTGGCAGGGGGATTCTTGACCACGGGAAAGGAGGCCATGATGTCTTGCTTGGGGGTGTAGGCAGGGAGGGCGCTCAGGCAGCGAGCAAGACCAAATGCTTTTTCCAAGGAGCCAGGAGCGGGATCCCAAGCCTCTTTTGAGGATGAAGCAGGATCCAATGAGTGGTGGAACATAGCAACTGCTACCTCTACAGGGAGGCCAAAGGGGGCTGCTTTCACAGCAAAAGCCTCAATGTGAAATGCCAGGTCTGGTGCCAACCCTTTTGATTGGAGCATCTTAAAGATAGTGGTAGACTTGGATCCCGGGGCTGCTACTGCTGCAACCACCAAAGTAAGAAGGGAGGAGGAATCTCCAACTTCCTGACTCTGGCGTAAGAGGGTTCTTACCCAAAGACGCGCGTCTCCATCTAAGGCATCCAGGAGAGCAACTGAGCGTTGAGCATCTGTGATGGGAATATCTGAGGAGGAAAGATCTGCTGAAAGTCGCAGCTGGAGTTCACCTAAAGCGTCAAGGACTTTTTCCTTGACAGCTGCTGTGGATGAGGAGGTGCATGGACTCACCAACGTTACGTTGATGGCAGAGGCAACAGATGAAGCTGTGGATACACTCTTAGCGCGTTCTGAGGCCCACTTCTTCAAGGTGAACAGAAGGGACACAGTGGCCAGGACAGTAAGGGACCCAGAGATCAGGGAGCCCACACTGGCACAAATCAGAGCAAGCACAAGGGAGCACAACCAGAGCAAAAAGCTTCAAAAGCTAAATTAAGTGGCTTACCAATTATGTAAGAGAGGGGGCTAGACTAACAAAGTCTGGCTCCCATCCTGGTGGGACTAACCACCAGGATGCCATCCAGTGCAAGAATGAGATAGCTGCTCAAAGGGGCCTCTCAAAGGAGACCAGATGTGAAAGGGGAGGGAATCATGCATCCAAAGCCATGACCATGGCTCCAGTAAGTAACCACAGAGAGCAATCCCAAGTGAAAGGGGCCTCTGTATTTGACTCAGGGATTTGGCGCAAGGGGAAAGGATTGACCAAGTCAGAAGAAGGAGTTTCAGTAGTAACATATTATAAAGATGGTGACAACTTTTCAAGATGAGAAGACAACCAAGAGAACAACCCATAGGATCCTGGTTTGATGGGAATCTGGGTGAGATGCTCAATTACATCTGCAAAAAGACCAGGAATAAACTCAGAAGATTGAGAAATCAATGAAAGTTTGCTCCTAAGACTGGGTTTGAGGACCAAAACAAGAGGGAAATGGGCACCAGTATCCACACAGCCATCTTGTACCAAGGTGACAACATGATTTCAGCGGGTGCCCTTCTTTTGCTAAAACTACTGGGCAGACAGACCAGGTGCACGGGTAAATAATAGGCAATGATCTGAATTAATATACTTGGAACAATTTCCAACAAAAAACAACGGCTGGGCGGCCAGTCTGGCAGGCAGGCCAGGGAAAGCGGTTGGCTGGGACAATTAAGTGCTTTGGTAAATAAAGAGAATGGTCCAAGTTATTATTCTTGGAACAATTCCCAACAAAAAACGACGGGCAGACAGTCAGGCGGGCCAGAGAAAGCGGGAGGCAGGGACAACAGCAGGAGTTGGGATAAATACCTTTATTGTTAAACAAACTTTAAAATACAAAAAAATTGCAAAGTCAGGAGTTTATTCAACAATTGGAATTGGTAAGCAAGGGGCCTGACGGCCCATGCTTCCATTTTATGTAAAGGGGGGGGTGATAGGACAGGAGGGGTTATGAAAGGGGCTATCAGAGTGCAATCTAAAGGAGAGCCTATTAAAGAGTACTAGCCAATCTTATCTTGGTTTGAGACCCAGAAAATAGGGGCCGCGGGGACAGATGTAAGACTCAGCCCCTTAATTGGCTAGGAGCCTTCTGAGGACTCAGGGTGCACATTTCCCCTAATGCCTTCCTCTGACGTCTCCACTGGAGAGCTCCAGAACCCAATTGTTTCAGGCCGGGGGACTCCCGGGACGGAGGAATTAGCTACCTGGGACACCACTGGTCAGGGGTTTTGGTACCCAATTTCCCCGGGCCGCAGATTTGACCTTTTTGACTTCATGTGGCCCGCATTTTTTTGTTGGTTTGCTAATTGTTTCAGGACCGGGCGACACCAGGACAACAAGCAATCCAACCAAATTAATGTCTCCTCTGAAGTTGGAGGGGACTCCAAAGGGGAAATGAGAACTTCAGCCAGGAAGGCCAACACAAAGCGTTTGTCTACCGTGTGGGCCAAGCCCTCCAGGTTTTAGAGGGGTTTTGCCTGCACCCGGGCCACCTTTTTTGATGGTTGGGGAAATACATCCCAATTCAGGGCCAAAGATGGGCCACAGAACTTTACACCAGAGGCCCAGCAGAAAGGGCCCCCACAAGGTTGGTGCTAACTTTACAATATACAATACCAATTTGCCCAGGAAGACCCAAGGCTTGCTGGCAGATACCACTGCATCAATTAGGCCGGTATGGGCGATATACCTCACTCCAAACATCTGAGTGGAAGTAAACTTGTTGGCAGCACCAGATCCTTGCCGGTGTTTGGGCGGCGGGGTAGGAGGTGGTGTCATTGGAACCAAATATGTATCAGGTGGTTGTACTTGCCGCGGAATAGCAGTTGAGGTCAGGTGACTTTGGTGCCCTCTGGGTAAATAGTCTCCTTCTCTCAGGTTCTAGCCTCTGGGCCGTAGATTAGGATTCCCTCTAGGCAAACTCTGAATACACCGGGTTGGGTGGATATTCAGTAAAATGTCCCCGGCCAAAGGGAGCTCCTGGTGGACAATATAGTTCAGGCGGCTGGTCCAGTGGTTCTTGGGATTGGTGGGGGTGAGGTACAGGACCGCAGGAGGTAGGCTGTAGATGAAACAGAACTGAAATCAAATACAGAATAACCTGGTGAAACCCTAGGTCCATGCCACTTTATTGCAAGAAGGGCCATGGGCAGCTTCCTGGCACCCGGGGTATAAGTACATATCTGCCATGGGTGAACTTTTACATAATTCTTTGGCCCAGGCTCTTCTGTCTACTTAGTCTTTCCAGCCTTTGGTGGCATTTATCCCGGGGGTTAATTCATTGGCTGGTTCAAACTGAGAGTACCTGAGGTTCCCTGTCAGATTGCGGGGTTGGTCATCTCTGGGCGGCCCACGGTCTATATCAAGTTTCTTTGTTTCCCCTTCTGTGGTGGCCCAAGTTATTCTGGGATCTTTGGCTTGGCCCGCCCTCTTATTGGTTGGGTTAACTGGAACCTTTAGCGTGGGGAGGGTCGATGCAGGTGATTTTTGTTCATCAAGCTTTAGGGGATCCCCCAAAGTCAAATCCTGCTCTGGTTTGAGCCCAAAGATCTGTGGGCGGCCTGCAGGGTATTGGGGGTTGAATCCCGTAGTTGAGGTTTTCCTATGAGCATGATCAACAGGAGTTTGTCACTTGTGACAAGCCCTCCATGATGCACTCAATAGACCAGATATCCTCCAGGTCTGACCTTATTTTACCAATGCTTCCCATAGCCGGCCTACCCGCCACATCTGGTATAATCTGATCCTAAGCCAAATTGTTACCAGGAGATGGAGTCCAGCCTTGAGACTTCACTGTTGGCCCCCAACATTACTCCTACGGCTCAGAATCTGGGTGCCTTCTCTGCCAGATCAGAGACAGGGACAGCCATCCCTTTGTGATGCCCAGAGCCCTACGCTAAAGCCACTTCAACCCTTTCTAAGGCCATATATCTGAGACTTTTCTGATTTGGTTTGATCATCTTGTCAACCCCCAGCGTATCCTCTGGAAACTTTACCAGCTGGGGGTTGAAGCTGGGATGGCGGTTGATAATCAGCTCTATGCGGGTTTGGGTGGGGATCTTCCACCATATGGAGATGGCTGCTGGGTACTGGTAGGTTCCCGTCACAATACAAGCCTAATAGCAAACCTGTACTGCTAGTGATTGTTGCAGAGCAATATAACAGCAGCCGGCCCAGAGACCTGGACAGAAAGTTTGGTACTTGCCAAGACCTCACAGCTCTTTGTATTGAAGCCATGTATCTTTAGAAAGTCCCTGGATCCAGGGCTTGAGTTTTCTTTTTGTGGGGTAGGGTGGACTTACAGGTACTGGGGTTGGATATGAGGGTAGAAGTTCCAGTAGGCTTTTTTTGGAAATGTTGGGGTGGTGATGAGTGTTAAGGGTAGACTTCTACCTTTGGCTCTAGATAAAAAAGGGTTGGGCTTGATGAACGGGGTTGGTTATGGGTGGTACGGTCTTGATTTTGAGGTAAGCTGTGAGGTTAAGCTTGTAGATATGTAGAGGATGCTGGTACAGTGGTTTGATGAAAGTTTGGGGGTTGGGTATAGGGTATGCTGGGGTTGATCAGTCAGGTGGTGAGCTTGAGTGACTGGGGTAGTCAGTTTCTTGCAGGGTGTGGCCAGGAGGAGCTAGCTCCAACGAATATCCAGACAGCTCATCAAAAGAACTAAAGTGCTGGCAAAGCTGGAGAGGGTGGGGGCTATTGTTTGCTAGCGTCAGGAAAGTGGTGGCGGCCTAAACACGGGATCTACTAGACGGGGGTTGGGAATAACTTTTTAAATTGAGGTTAGATCACTTAAAATGCAAAAGGATCACGCTCAAAAGAGTTTCCCTGGAGCAAGGTAGTGATAAGTTTATTGATGATAAAAGTGTTATGTATTTATACCCTTGGGTAGCTTGTGTGATCTTAAAGAGTATCTTGGCGGATCAGCACTACTCTGTGTAGCTTGGATCAGAGGGTTGGGCACCTGTAAGGGATTGAGCGCTCTTGTATTGCTTGGAGCTGAATAGTTTTTGGAAGAAACTATTTATCTGGGGTTCTAGATTGAGGGGGTTTTATGTAGGGTAGCATGTATCTTGGTTATATGTATTATTGGTTAGATGGAAAGGCAGTTTTATTTGATATGCAAATATTGAAGATGCAAAGTTAAGGATGGTCACAGAAGATCTGAGATCCCGTAGTCGTACGACACACGGTGCCTGAAGCACAGGACGATGGAACCCAGTCGCCGTATAGGCATAGAAGGTATTGGGGGTCTGTCCCTTCGCTAACACACTTTTGCTGCCCAGGCTGGCAAGATCCAGTAGGGACGGGGGGCGATGTGGGAACAGTGGTGGTGGAAGGGGAGGAGGTAGGGGGTGTTGATGTGGGAACAGTGGTGGTGGGTTGGGGATTGGCGCCATTGCGGATCTGGATGGCAACGTCCAGCAGTTCATCGTTGAAGTCTTGAGCCATGTCCCAGTACATCACCCCACGAAGGTTCTTCTTTTTGGCATAGGTAACTTTGATTTGGAGAGACTGGGGATCGTCATAGGAGATGAACTTCTTTGACTGGGCATGGAAGAGCCAGGGGGTTTGGGTGATGTTGTCAAAGTGGCGGGTGTATCCATTCATGGCAGTGGTGGGGGAGCTGAGGGCGTCTTGGCGGAGATACTTGTACTTGTAGACACCAGAGTAAACGCTACCCTCGTTACAGAAGAAGTTGGGGTCGTTGGCATCAGAAGCATCTCCTTTGGGAGTGGTGCCCTCTTTAGGCTGGTACATGTTGGTTGGGGTCTTGTTCATGTCGACAGTGGAGGTGAGTGTGCGGCCGTAAAAGGCAAGGCCTGCGGTGAGCTTGCTGGGAGGGAAACCAGCAGCCAACCAATCATCAATCCCTTGGGTGTAAGAAAAGCTATCCCCTCCCTTGACAGTGTCAGCAACAAAGGGAGCGTTGGGACCAATTGTATTGGACCAGGAGCCCATGATGTCATAAGCCATGATGTTAATAAAGTCAAAGTATTTAGCAAATGCCGAGACATCAGCCATGGGCTTCCCATCAGGCCCGTCAAACGGCTTGACACGGACAGCAGCAGTGATCAGCTTGTGGTCGTTGGGGAATTCTTTATCGAGAGCAGCACG
The DNA here is from genome assembly GCA_014839935.2 of Entomophthora muscae. Taxonomy (NCBI): domain Eukaryota; kingdom Fungi; phylum Entomophthoromycota; class Entomophthoromycetes; order Entomophthorales; family Entomophthoraceae; genus Entomophthora; species Entomophthora muscae. The sequence continues at coordinate 143,618 of QTSX02002926.1, read as the reverse complement.
CAGTTCCTTCAGAAGAAGCAAGTAGTTGGCCGAATCCTCAGGAGCGTAGACGTTACACTTTGCAGCAGCACGGCCAGGGTACTCCCAGTCCAAATCAATGCCGTCCATGTCCCAACCATCAGGGTTCGTTTCCCACTCGGGCTTTGTGTTCTTGCGCACAAAGACGAGAAGATTATCAATCAACTTGGCCCGGAGACCAGGATCACGCGCAGCAAGGGAGAACGTCTGAGACCCCGTCCAACCACCAATTGACATCAGAACCTTAACACCCTTGGCAGAGGCCAGCTTCTTTATCGCACGCATCTTGTTGCCGTCGTAGTAGCGATCAATAAATATAACAGTGGGATCATCGCGCTTGTACACGACACCGAAGCCATAATTGATGTGAGTGACCTTGTCGTAAGGAAGAGCTTCAGGAGCCACCTTTCCCCACGGCACATAATATCCAACCACCACCTTCTGCTCAGCAGTAACCTTCAAGGCTAACCCGAGTAAACTCAAAACACCAAAGCAGCGCATCTAACTTTGAAGCGTTTTACCTTGCACTTTAAATACCCTAAACATACAATTTTACTATATATATGCTCTTCTACTGCAGGATGCTACGCATGATCGTCAAATGACTACCCAAATGACGCTACTCTACAACCACTTATACCCAAATCAAGCACCAACCTTGATTTAAAATCCACCCAATAATCACTGACAACTCAGCCGCCCCGCTTGGCTCCGGACAAACCCCATAATTTATCCCACCAATAACACCTTGGCAACGTAACCGCACTACACCCAACCGGCCCCCATCGCCACCAGAAACATCATCGTTGGGTAAACCGCCCTTCTTACAGTATCATCTGATCAAATTGGATAACTATTACGTCATGGCTCGTTTTAGCTTTATGGGTTTGACTCTATTAACCCCCATGGAATCAATATTTAACCCAAATTAGGATACATGCCTACCGCCGTTGAATAAACCACACATCCCCAGCCTTCATGGCTTGGCCCCTACCACCCCAACAATCTGTACTAAATCACTAGCCCATCAAGAATTCCTTTTTTAAACCAATTCTATAAACACACGATATCCATCCTATCTCGCTTCAACCTTGGAATATATCGATTTCCACCAACCTATCCGCAAGATCCAAATCCATTTAAATCACTTGGGGGTTAAAATCAGCGAGCTCCCAAACCTTTTGCTTCCTTTTTCGAGAGGCCCTCGGAACGATGCCTGGTTTAGCTATCCGTTTGAAAAGATTGATAAAAACAATCCTCTCCAAAACCCTTGCCCTAACCAAATCCACTCCCCCAGGAACAAGGCTGGCGAAGACACTCTAGGCTATCCATAATATCCCCTCAAGATCCATCAAAAAAACTAAAAACTTCAACCGATATACCCTACCAATTGACTACTCCAATCAAATCAACCCGTAACATCTATCCCCAAGCTTCCTTTTTAAACACCAATATTTCTTAAAAATACACGTCCCAATAATCAAATATATATTCTTCTTCACTACAAGGGGTACCCAAAATAACGGTGGGATACGCCATCTCGAACCCTATCTTGGATTTCTGGCTAAACCGTGCCAGATAACTCAAAAATATTGATTAAAAGCCCAAATAAAATTTCAAACCCTATAAAAATATAGGGGTAGACTCATAACCATCCAAGGATCCCAAATCTGCAATTTAAATGTGGGGTCAGCTAATACCAACTACAGTGCGCAACGCTCCAAAGTCAACAACCCTAAACCAGTGATATTTTTGTATTAAATTTTAACTCTAAACATGTATATACTAAAAAATAAGGTTAAAATCAAATATTTGAAAGAAAGAAATCTATTGTTAAAGAAGGTGGACCATTCCTTAGATCCCAGGGCCCTGGCAATGCCTTTGAGATAGGTAAGGCAGCCTTCTCTGGTGTAATAGGCTAAAACCTCCTTGGTAACACTTGCAAACTTGACCTGCTGGCCAGCATGCTTGGATACAACAGCTTTGCCTTTGACAGCCTGGGAGTATAGCTGATCTCCATGGGCATGCTGAATCTTCAGCTTATTGACAATCACATTGAACATAGGCTTTTTTTACCTTAACCAGGTGGGAAAATTGATTGTGCCAAACTTTAAGTAATATGGTGGTCATAGTTACGCCTTCTTTGACCTGCTTATAGCAGTTCCAATTAATTGAGTCACCACCCTTGAGGATGCGGCAATGTCCCTGGAATGCACCCACCCACTGGTGCTCAAAGTACTGGATGAAAAGGAGCAAATGCTTCTTGGTTCTCAATAATGTGATTGTTGTTGAAAAGCTCGTCATGAAAAAATTTAACCTCTTTTTTTCTGACCACAGCTGGAGCAGCAAAGCAATCAGATATTTTTCTGGCCTCCTTTGTGCCATCCTTGAATACCAGCTTATTGAGGGGTAGATTTCTATCAGGTTCTTGCGCAGAGCCTGGCGGTAGTGGCAGAAGCAGCCTTGGGGCCTGCTTCTAAATACCTTGATAAAGGTGTTAGCCTGTGCAGCCTCAAAGTCAACCATTAACATGATATAGTAGGAAGGGACCCTGGCGCCTTTCTGGTGATGGCATGTTGCTCCTGAATGGTCTCTGGGCGGACCTTCTTCTTCTTGCGGCCCCTTTTCTCAGTTGGCTCTTCTTCAAGCATGGGCAAGATGTCATCCAGTTTTTGCTTGAGTATATCCAAGGCCTGAATGTATGCCTCTTCCCTTTTACTAAAGAGAAGTAAGAAGACAAAGGGGATGGTGTGTTCATTGACCTGACCCAGGATGGCCCAAAGCTGATAAAATAGCTCTGGGTAGAGGCAAAAGCCCCATCAGCAAACCTGGTATCCCACTTCAGAAGCCGTACAAGATCCCCTTGCGTCAAAAAGCACAAACTATGGCTTGGTGAACCTTGCTCATTGTCATGTAGCAAACTAGCTTCCCAAGCATGGTTGTCTTCTGGACTTCCAAAAGTACAAGCTCATCAATACTTCTTGCCCTGACGCTGATATTGGCATCAATTGATTGTTGATCAGTCACATACCAGTGGAGTCTGGTCTTTTCTCCAACCTCCTCTCTCTGATCCTCATTCTGTAAGAGGAGAGCATAGGTTATCAGCTCAGTTGAAAGCCAAGTCCTTGTTGAAAGGAATGGATTGGCAAAGGTACCAGCGGGTAAGATAGTAGAGGATCCTATCAGAGCCCAAACAGTCATGCTCAACGGTAAGCTCCTTGACTTGGGTAAACCCAATTGTAGTTAATTGCATGAGGCAGCCTGGACTATCAGGCCGGTAGTAATGATGACGGTATTCTTTCTCTGGCCATTGCAGTTGAAAAGGAAGCCGTCCTTGACAAAGCCAGCACCCCCCTTCTCGGCCATAATGGGAAAAGAGTTGGGGAAGACATCTGGGACTTTTAATTGCCTTTCTTGATATTGCAGATATTTGCAACTGCATGTAAGTCCCACTCGAGGATGGGCTCCTCCTTTGAGGCTGCAGAACCATGGTCACCAGAGTCGTTTTCAGAGACTCTTTCATTCTCATCTTCATCATTGGAGTGGACGTGCTTCTCCTGGGGATCAGAGGGGGAGTAGACAAAGGGAGAGTGGTGTGGGGTTATCAGGCTCAGGGAAAAGCGTGGGGGTCTTGGCAGGCGTTTTTTTGGGGATGCTGCTTGGAGAGGATAGCCTTGGTCTTTCTTGCCTGAGCGAGAGCGGCCGTGCTCTTGGGAGCCTTGGGGGTAGAGTTGGGGGTAGGCTGGGGAGGCATCCAAGAGTGAATTGGCATCAGAAAAGTTCAAATTTGGGGGCAACTTTTAAAGAGGAAATGAGAATGTTTTAAATATAAGAGTAGTCAATATTTTACATGGAACTGTAGAAAACTCTCAAATTATATACCATCAAAATTTTTATGTTTTTTATTGTGTAAAAATCAAAATTTTATTAGTAGTGAAAGTATGCAAACCTGTGAGGTTTGACTGAAAACTTACAAGTGAAATGGCGGTTTCACAATGATGTAATTGCTGTGATGTAGGTCAAAAAATAGTGATCTTACCCATTTTTTATATTAAATTAAGAAATCTATGGTGGAGCTACCTCAACCAGGCCAAAGAGTAAACCTTGAATATTTTTAAAGCTAGCTTATAAACTGGGGTTAAAAAGTACCCAGTTGTTTAGAGGGGATCAAAAAAATATATATGCAAAGTTTCAGACAGGTTCTTACATTTTTTATTAAGTGAGATTTGGCGCTGAATTGTACTTTTTAAAAGCAGAAACAGTCAATTTGTGATGGCATGCTCTTTATAGCCTCCTATGACACCGTATTTTGAAACAGGTCAACTCTTAGCGCCACATTGGTGGGCGCCACTCCTATTGGACACTTAGAAGCTTAGTAGATTTTGTAATGGGCGCATTTTTCACAACAGAAATACCCTCATTACTAAATAAAATCACTAGTAAACCATTGTATTGTTAAACTCAAATAGCAAAGTTCATACTATGATGAGGAATAAGGCTAGCATATTAAACATGGTTTTTTGAATGGCTGTATCATAGGGGGTAGTACTATAAAAGTGGCGCTAATTTAGGTTAATTTATGATATGAAGTCTTAAATTAATGCCATACTTTATTCCCAATTAAAAAGGAAAAGGCTTGGATTTATCACATAAAAGTATGAGTTTATAGACAAACAAAATCAAAGATAGCGCCGCTGTACCGTTATAGTAAAAGCTTAGGCGCCGTAACGCCAGCTAGTAAAGGTACTAGTTGCCGCAGCGCCAACTGGAAATTATCTCAGGCGCCGCCTTGTAAATATTTTTGTTGCCGCAGCTCTGTTTTTTAGTGGGTTGGATTTTGTCATTACAATTATAGTTCTACTACTGATTCAAAATATCCTTTTTTGATTATCCTATTGAGACTAGTGCTTAGAAATATGATTAATAATCAGATTAACATTTTAGGGATTTGAAAATGGCGCCGCAGCAGCACTTATTGTAAAAGTAAGGTGGTGCTTTGACATCCAAAATATTTTCAAGGTGGCGCCTGGAGTTTTTTGTGGGTGGTACAGTGGCGCCATATGTATGATAGGAACGGCGCTGCGGTGCATGTTGTTGGGTATTCTGCAGTAATAAACAAAAATCTACTGCCAATTGAATGTATATAAATTTTATATTAACAAGTTATGACAATCAGGTTGCAGTACTTCTATTCTGTGAGCTCTGTCATGATTGGCATCATTGATTTTATACTGCTAATTTATGGATTTGGCTGCTGTAATCCTAATTAGTGAGCTCCATCATAATTGGCATCATTGCTTGGTCAAAATTTCCAACATATCCCCCCACTTTACCAAATGCTACTTTATTCATCAGATGAATCCCAACTTTGGCAGCAACAGCAACAACAATATGCGCCAAGCTTATGACAAAATGATGGCTTCAATGGACAAAGAAGAGCGGCACACTTTTCAAAAAATGCCGCACTCAGTTTGTATTGGTTTCTTGAATCAACTTTGGGCCAGTGACTCTCAGTTTTGCAAACAGGACTGCACAACCACTGTGACTGGCTCTGAGCGCAAAATTGCGCCAAAATCCAGCGCTGGAGATTTCCCTGATGAGGACTCCATTTTTGGGGAGCCTCTTCCTGTCAGCAGTGCGCCTTCCAGTGACAATCCTTCTGGTACTCAGCACCCCTTTCCTCAATTCCTTCCCTCTACTGGCGTAACTCCCCCTACCCCATCTGCCATGCTCTGCGCCCACCGCAACTCTGACAATGTAGTGGTGGACTACCCTGATCTTAGCAAGTTTGGGATCTGAAGTATGAGGAGACAATGTACAGCTTTTTACAAGAACCACATTCTGATGAGGGTGCAATGGTCCCTATTTGGGCAGGGGAGTTATACCACAGCCGCTACAATGCCTCCTGTTTGGCCACTGAGGTGCGTCTAGGGCTGTAGTCAGCTACCTTGCTTCCCAGTGAGATCTCTTCTCAACAGGCTCATACCATTGCCATCCACAATGAGTATATTGACAAGGTAGCTCAGGTTTGGGCTCTAGAGCTTGCTGCTGACCCCTCCTTTTATCAAACCTTGGACTTACCGTCCAAGCCAATACCAACCACCGCTTCTCTGCCACATTTAAGGCATATCTCTAAGCTGTTATCACTTGAAATGCTTCCCTTTACCTTTCTTTGGCTGCTGCAAATTTCCACTTCATGTGGTATCCTCCTGAGAGTTGCCTGGCCAGCCTGGTTATGCTGGTTGTTGCTTGGAGAATTAATGCTCCCTGGTTTACCAGCTCTGCGTCCCCTACCCCAATCCTATTCCTACATGAAAGATGCATTGATGGACTGCTTCATCATAGGTGCTGGGGCCGTTTGGGGCCAGTTAGCAGATCTGACTTCCCTTGTGCAACTGGTCTTCCTTTGTCACGCAACTCCCAGTTGGCCTGGGCCTAAATGCTGGTGATCCTGGCCCGTGTGCGCCAGCGCCTGGACAACAACCGCTTTACAATCCCCACCCATGAGCACCCAGTGATCACTATTCAGCGCCTTGCCAAGCATCCCTGCCCCACCAACCAACAGGCCTCTTCTCCCACCACATCTTCTGCTCATCAGCGTAGAGGTGCCCCAACACAAGGGACCAATCCCACTGAGCCGCCGCGGCATAAAAGATGTTTGCAAGGCGGTGCAGCAGCGCCCAAGACTTTTACAAGTTAGCACCACAACACTTTTTGTATGTTTAAGGCGGCGCGGTGCGGCAGCGTTTTAAGTTGGGTAGTTTTGCAGTTGAATTTGTTTAGTTTTGGTAACCTTATTTTGATAACAGACTTTTTATTATGATTCAAGATAGCGTTTTTGTGATGCACATTTTTGTGATGCGTATTTTAGGGTATTTATTAAGTGTTTTTATACTCAAAAAATCTTATTTGGATAACACTCTTTTTATTTTTATTTGAGATAGTGTTTTTGTAATGCAGTTTTTTGAGATGCTGTATTAGAAACCAATATGTAAAAGATAACAATTTAATAATTTTTATTAAGTTTTTTTTTAATTTTGCTGATGTAAATCCTAACGCCAACTCCAAACTTTTTTTGAGATGGCGTCTTTTGAGATGGCTTATTGCACCAAAATAACATCACACCAAGCTTAACCTGAAACTTCAGATCAACTCTAACCCCAAGCAGATCCTTAAAACAACCCCTATAAAATAAAATCAACCTTTCTACCCATATAAAACATATCTAACCAAAAAAAAACATCCAAAACAAGAAAAAACATATTCAACCCCCAATATCTGCCTTCCAAGCCCCTTATCAACTCACCACCCCATCCAAGATCTAGGTTTAGCTTCATATACCCAACACTTTCAACTGGCCACCCAGTATCTGACCCAAACTCTTTTCTTGATCACTGACCTACTTTGATCCTAATATTCATTCACACTCTAGATCTTCCTCTTCTCATCTAGAAAGGATCTCTTGGGATATAATGTAGCTTTCAGGCAAAGGAAGGCCCTGCCAATCAAAATTCACTTAACCATGGGTTCCCAGGATCAGTCCCTCTTTCTTGCCAAGGAAAGCCTGGTTAATCCTGCTGTAGCTGCGCCGTACTAGCATAGTTACCCTGGGGAGATGTTTACAGGCTGGTAAGCAATCTTTATCAAGAGATTGGAACCTATATAGTTGCTGTGGGTTGATTAGTAAAAGGAGGGTTCTTGCTAATAAACCCCTGGGCCAACAGAAAATGACTTGATCCTACCAATGAGTGAAGTGCTACATCAAGGTCACCACTGGGTCAGGATACTTGTCAGTTTCCCAGTTCAACAATCTGATTCAACCTCAGCATTCAGCTTTTAGCACCAGTATAGTCAAGTTAAGAAATACAGGGTCTTCTGTGCTGAGTTTTTCCACAGGGTCAATCTCACAGTTTTAACACCCTCTGCTGTGGGTCAGCTTCCTTGGGTAGAGGTTAGCAGAGAGATTATCTGGGGAGCAGGCCTCATACTCTACCAGCTGTTGCTTGGTCACAGGTAGTCCAGCCTCTGGCTGTTTTTGTCTTTCTTTTCAAAGTCTGATTCAGCCCTAATGCAGGGCCTTGTCTCTCTTTCTCATACCTAAATATTGGGCCAGGTAAGTACTGTTATTGTTTATCTTTAGTACAATGACAGGCCCCACTTACCTGGGATACAATTTCTCTTGCCAGTCTTCATCCCCCAGGCTCTGCCCCCAGATTTATGCTTTTCTTTAGGGGCAGATGTATATGTAACACCTCTCTTTCATGGACTCTTAGTTGCAATTGGCAAGGCACACATTAGGGTCAGCCCTGGGGTGGCTTGCTTGGGAATCTATAGTCTGAACCCCAGCAGGGCTTGGATCAAATTAGGTCAGGGCATAGAAAGATTCAAATTGGCTTTCCCCAGCAGACCTGTTCCCTCGGGTACATCATACAGGGGGCTACAGATCAACGTTATGGCCAGCGCTCAGCTGTGTCACATGCATTTTTTTCCTGGGGGTGGCTAGGCCAAAGCCCTGTCATCTTGTTAAACCCCCCTTCAAAGCCCTGCTGTGTTTGGAAATTGTAGATTTAGATCTAACAATCAACTACACATGGGTGGTGGCAGAGAAAGTTGAGCCTGAGCGGGGGTGGATGCCAGGCGCTTGAATCTCCCAGCCCCATGATGTGGGGTTCAAATCCTGACCTCCAAGGAGGTCAGGCCATAGCTTATGGGGCCATTCTTGATTGTACCTATAAACCAAGTAAATACTGTGTAAAAGGCAGCCGCTGCATCTGGATGTACCCAAGGCCTTTAAGTAACACCACCCCAACACACTACCCCAGTGGGTTAGCCTCTCCCTTCCAATCAGACATCCAGTACGGTTCACACATTCCAGTACCCGCCCATCAGGTTTGTAATGGTGGGATAGTTAGACCCAACATCCTTGCCACTGCCATCTCAATAAGACCCCCAGATGGGACGGTCCCATAAATATGAAAATTTGAGGGATACCCCATTTATGGGGTGGATCCTCTGATGTTGAGCCAGATAAAAGCCTCTCCCTTATACCAGTGGATCATAGCCTGCTGTACCTTTCCATACATCCTGTTGAAAGGTTAGCCCTCCAGGGTAAGTATGCCCTGCCTTCTCTTGATGACAATGCTCTCATTATTTGGGGGTGGGTTCCCTGTCAGGTGTCAGGAACTCTTTTCCTTACTACCTGTTAAATATGACTGATGGATTGGGGGCTATTAGTACACAGGCACAAAACAATAATCTTTCTAGTTCTATTTGTCCTCCCAAACTGGCTGAGAACAAAACTCAAACCCAGGACTCTAAATATGAAGAGATTATTAGCTTGAAGACAGCCAACTCTCTTGATTTACCTTTTTATTATGGGCCTATTCAATTTGAGTTTGAATTCAAAAATCAGTTCAAAAGGAAAAGGTTACTTATAAAGCTGCTAACGTCACTTACCGTTCTCTCTCTGATTGGCTGAATCCTGGCACCCGCTCAATCAACAACCTGCTCTCTATGCTAAAGGGCAAGGCTCCACATATGAAGTTAATAGATCTTCTGATCATTAACCGCTTAATTATCAACAACCTAGTGGCTTCTATGTGACTGATCCTGCTCAAAAAATATAAATTGTAAGATTAAGTTATAAGGTATTCCCAATCAAGCCAGGTATTCCATAATTCATAATCTTCATGTAAATCCCCTCATATCCCAAGAAACTCCTCTCATATTCTTCAGCCATGATTTTAAGCCTATTTAAAGGCCCAAGCTTATTAATTTCAAATTGTTCCAACAATAAAGATTTTTCCACTCCTTGCTACTACTCCATCTTCTGATAAAACACATTTTTGAAGCCATGAGAGGAATTCTATTCCTATCCTGGTTTCTATTTTACTTCTTGCCAGTGGTTTTGGCCTTGGAAAACTCAACTCCTACAACCAATTGGTACAACTCCTCCCCAGATGACGCCCACCAGAAGGAATCCCTTGCCCATGGATGGTTCAAATATCCTTCTGGGCATTGGGGACGTAAATTCCACTATGATTGTTCATTCACTACTCCTCCTCCTGAACCTACTCTGGTTAGACCTTACGCTTCCTTTTACCTCTTGACATATTTGGTTGGTTACTATCTACTTGGTTGTTTCAGTTCTATGTTTGGAAGATTTGCCTACCTAGGGCATCTTGGACATCTTGCAATGGTCACGCTTCCTATCGGCTCAGTAATTGCAGGTTTGAATGTCAGGGCTTTGCCCATCAGCTAGGGAGCTTATTCCCTGCCAAGTGGGTCCCTGACATTGGGTTGCTATGATGAGCTCTTGCTCCACTTCCCTGTGAGAAACCCCTGGCTGTATTGTAGTCCTGGCTGTTGGGGTGTTTTTGATCCAGTGTGACGTACCTATCCCAGAGGGTAGCTTCATCCTCCCACCACTAATAGGCTCCCTTGGGTTAGCACCCTGAGGCATGAATATTGGCTGTCCACCCCTGTAGCTGATTGGCACTGGCATTGGTAGCTGAAAAGATAGAACAGCTGTGGTTACTGAACTTACCCGGCCAACCTTTACTTGGCCAACATCAGCCTGCACCCGCAAATGGGCCCTAGATATGTTTACTGTGAAGATGTTTCTATATATACTTCACTTTGGTTTAAGGATGCCACGGTGGAGCTTTCACAACCGGGCCAGCAGGTGGATCTTGCATATATCAAAGGCTGGCGTATACTGCTGCTGTAGGGGCTGCCCAGAAGTTTAGGGATAGAGAGCCAAATAGGACAGCTTTCAGAAGCTTCCTACCATCCAACCCATAGTGATATGTTGTGGGAAACTATATTTTTAAGGAGCAGAACCACATGGCCGGGGTTGGGGTGCTGATCTAGAGTCCTGGGGTTCTATTGATGATCCCCCAATCCCCCTCTATGCACCCTGCACACCCAACTGGTGTGCGGTGGGAACCTGGATGGGGTCCCAAAGGGTGTGAATTGCCATGGTGTGATGGCCCATTCATGCACATGGGCCACCAATGAAATACTCTATTGCTGGGTTTCTTTGGTGCACCTGTGTGCAGGTAAGGTTAAGATGCTCATGTTGCGGCTGAACAATTATGGTTCAGCGTTCAGATTGGAAAAAACAACTGTCTAAATAGAATGGACAAGGATAGGAATCAGATGCTGCTTATTAGAGAATGTTGTGATTGATATATCATAACGGGAAGCCACAAGTCCACCAGGGGTGGCACAGTAGAAGTGTCAAGAATACCATTTCAATAATTGTACTGAAAACCCTGGGATCAAACCCTGGTGTCAGAAATTGTGCCATTTGTGCTATTTTGATGTGGCCTTTGAATGGTGATATGTGCAAAGCCTTGGTTGGATTTTTTTGGGAGTTTGCACGCCTACCTTAAATGGGTTGAAATCAATTTCCACTCATTCTGGATTACCCTACCTGCACCTGACTGATCCTGGTAAAAGTTTAGCTCATAATGACTTTATCAGCCACACTGTTTACCTAGTGAATTATCAGCACTCTCAGTCTACTATTTAAGTAGAATCATTTCTCCTAATAAAGACAAGTTTATCCATATTTGCATTGGCTTTTATAATATCCAAGCTTTTCCCATCCTTTTTGCCAAAAGGAATTCCATATATTGTATTCCAGGAAATTAAGGTATGTACCCTTAATCTTGCCCTAAAGGCTAACCCAAAGCTAGTGTTGAACCTCAAACCTTTTGTGATAAAGATTTCCTGCAGTGTCTTCTTAGATGTTGTCCCCAAGAGCCAAACACAACACCTAGCCTCCTGAAAATGATTTTTGTTGATCAGGATGGATCAAGAACTGCCAACCTGTTGAGTCACAAACTCAATTTGTTGAATTACTCCTCAACCTGCCAGCTTGTTAAGGGAGATTCTCTGAATGGTCACCAGACTGCCGCCAACCATATGCCACTGAGGACCCAGACCTACACAGAGGTTGTGGCGTTCCTAAAAGAGGTTAAGAAAAGGCCTAATACTGGCCCTGCTAATGAGCACCAGCTGCTGCCAGTCCCCTTTCCAGAATTTGCAACCCAATTGGCCAGCTCAGGTGATGGAGTGAAAGGAAGCAGTGGAACAAAGTATCACCACTTCTGTTTGCCAGAGCTGATCCAACCAAGATCTGCCGCCCTTGAAACCCTGCCCAAGGTCTATGCCCTGCTGGCAAAATGCCTTCAGACCTGAAGTCTGCAAAATTTGAAGAAGCAAAATCATATGGTATAAAAAACCCAGCAGTGGGGGATGACCATATCATGATTTTTGATAATAAAGATTTAGGGACCTCTGGTTCTAGAAAATTTTACCTTATCTAGTCTTAGTGATCTTTCACATCACCTCTCGCCAAGTAGACAACAAGGCGCCCACCTGCTCTAGTGATCAACCCGCTGACCCTTCTCAGGCACTATACTGTCTCCCTAGAGCACCCTTTGGACCAGTAAATCTCATCAAATATCCCAAAACCTGCCTACTCTAAGTTCAGCTTGGAGAACATACTAATTGCTGACCCCCTGACAAGGACTAGAGAGACAGAAACTTGAGGTTGCAAAGGAAATTGGTACCTCAGGCTGCCAAGATTGTTCAAAGACAAGTACAATTATCTGCCCGCCTACTTGGTTTCTATAACCCCGCCTCTGACCCCACAACCCAACCTCCCAATGGAGCCCACCACCTCTTCTAACACCACGCCCAACCAGCTGTTCAGAGTACTCTACATTACTCTGACAGGCTTGGTCAACTCTATGGTGCCCAACTCTTATCAGGGTAAAGTAGAGAGAGCTTGTCATAATCAATCAAATGGGGAATGTATACCCAAATTAGGATGACATTACCAATTAGGAGGAGACAATGTGTGTTTACTTGTAAATGATAACCCTTGAAGAGTGAATAAGGAAAGGTGCAGCAGAAGATTATGCACAGGTACATCAGGAAGACCTTCATTTGGCTCAACGTCAAGGAATCAGCAGCATAGATAGGCTCACATTTAATTTTGCGGGGTTCAGGAATCATTTCAGCAGGAGGTGAAAGATCACCAGGAAATTGCAGAGATGAGAAAGCAGAATCTAGCAGTCTGTTTATTATAAATCTGATTGGAAAATATTGAAATAAGTGAATCATTGAGGCAAGATATTTATTGAGAGTAAAATATCAAACTATTAAGGTAGTTTGGTGGGGACAATTGCTACTTAAAGCCTTTGGGTACATCTTGATGAGGTGGCCTCCTTGAATACAATATTTAGACAGCTTACAGATACCACCAATGGTGGTTCTGTAAGCTGTTACCTGACCTCTCTTTTAGGTCAGGATTTGTTGACCAGCAGGTCAAGGAAGGGAAAATTGGGTGTGGGGCATCCACGCCCCACTTGGACCCAATTTTTTGTGCCATCACCCACTTGTGATTGATCATTAGATTTAAATCTACAATTGCCACAAGTAGCAGGGCTTTGGGCCAGGTTTTCCCGGGTGGCGGCGCTTTGGCTGAGCCACATCTGGGAAAAATATGACCATGACAACTCTGGTCCCTGGTCCTTACTTGGGCAATCTCTATCATACGTTATCAAGTTGGCACCCATCCTATGGTGGGCATTACCCACTGGCCTGGCGGTACTCAGTCCTGAGTCACCCAATGCCTCTACCTACACCTGGCTTCCTGACAGGCGGGTTCAACATAAGGTTTGAGCTGGGAATAGCTTGAGAAAAGGGATCAGCATGTCAAATTGACAATGTTCCTAATTAGTAGATAGTGCCTTCAATTTGACATTGTGCTCAGATTGGTCCATACTGTTTTTATGGCATGGGGCAACTCATTGAGCACCCCTGTGTATTCTGAGATACATTAGTGGGTGGGGAAGTAATCTTGGTTGCAACACTTTTACCAAATTTGGCACTTTAATGGTAGTGATAATTGATAGTAGGACTACCTTGATGGGGTTGTTTTAGATTGGTTGCGTTATAAGTGTCTGGGACTAATATTATGAGAGCATCTTATGATAGTACACGGAAGGCTTTGATTCCGTGCTGGTACAGTAGTTTTTAAAGCTATGGCGCTGAGTGATAAAACTGAGACTTGACGAGAACAACTTGGATGAAGACGAAATTAAACCTAATTAATTTATATTGATTAATGATATATCTGGATTCACTTATATTATGTTTCCATCTGAGTTGTTTTCATTAAGTCTCAGGTTTGTCGCTTAGCGCCATAGCTTTGAGAACTGCTGCATAATTTTGTTTGAGTAGGTGATGCAGTGGCGTAAATCGAGATGCTGTAAGCTTGCCCGACAATAAGTGGTTTCGTATGTAAATCAAGTTGGTGGCAAGGTTTAATCAGTTTGACTCGAAATAGAAAAATTGGGATGACGCGATATAAATTTATGTATCAATTTTAACTGTTATATTATCCATTTTTTAGCAATTCAATATTCCCAGCACAAAGAATCCTTCTCAAAATTACTTAGAGATGGTGAAATTTGAGATGCTGGTTTCAAGATACCATAGCCCACTCTGTACAATAGTAACGGGGCTGGGATAAATCTACAGCTGCCCTTGTCAAGGCGATCCAATGATGCTTTCAGAGTAAGATATGTTCAAGTAGCTTATTGATAATTGGTATTTTATTTATGTACAACTAGACTTCATTAAATAGAGGATTGCCTAGTTCTTGGTAACGGGTTTGAACTCCTGGGTGGCATTATAGATAGACCTTACATAGCTTTTGGTGGAGGCCAGCTGAAGCTTGCTGGTGGAGGGGATGGGGGTTGTTTTGAGTTGGGTGGTGTTGTAGATAGGCCTTGCATAGCTCTTGGTGGAGGCCAGCTGAAGCTTGCTGGTGGAGGGGATGGGGGTTGCTTTGACTTGGGTGGCAATGTTCAATAGCTCGTCCTCGTAGTCCTGGGTCATGTCCCAGTACATAACACCACGGAGGTTCTTCTTCTTGACGTAGTCCACTTTGATTTGGATGGATTGGGGGTCGTCATATGAGATGAATCGCTTGGTTTGAGGATTGAACAGCCAAGGGGTTTGGGTGGCATTGTCGAAATACCGGTTGTATCCATTCATGGCAGTGGTGGGGGAGCTGAGAGCGTCTTGGCGGAGATACTTGTACTTGTAGACACCAGAGTAGGCACTGCCCTCGTTGCAGAAGAAGTTGGGTTCGTTGGAGTCGGAGGCGTCGCCTCTTGGGGTGGCCAGCTCTTTGGGTTGATACATGTTGTCTGGAGTCTGGTCCATGTCGACAGTGGAAATCAAACTGCGTCCATAGAAGGCCAGGCCAGCAGATATCTTGTTTGGCGGGAACCCTGCCGCCAGCCAGTCGTCGATGCCTTGGGTGAAAGAGAAGCCGTCGCCCCCTCTGGTAGTATCGGCAACAAAAGGGGCGTTGGGTCCGATGGTGGGTGACCAGGGACCCATGATGTCGTAGGCCATGATGTTGACGTAGTCAAAGTAGGGAGCATACGCCGAGACGTCAGTCATGGGGTTACCATCAGGGCCATCGAAGGGCTTGACGCGCACAGCAGCAGTGATAAGCTTGTGATCGTTGGGGAATTCCTTGTCGAGCGCAGCGCGTAGTTCCTTGAGAAGAAGCAAGTAGTTGGCCGAATCATCGGGGTCATACACATAGCACTTTGCAGCACCGCGCCCAGGGTACTCCCAGTCAATGTCTATGCCGTCCATGTCCCAGCCATCAGGGTTCGTATCCCACTCGGGCTTTGTGTTCTTGCGTACAAACACTAGCAGCCGTTCGATGAATTCCGCCCGGAGGGTAGGATCACGTGCCACAAGGGAGAAGGTCTGGGAGCCAGTCCAGCCGCCAACTGACATGAGAACCTTGACGCCCTTTGCTGCGGCAAGGGTCTTGATGGTACGCATCTTGCTGCCGTCGTAGTAGCGATCAACGAAAATACTGGTGGGATCCTCGCGCTTGTACAAGACACCAAAGCCATAGTTGATGTGGGTGACCTTGTCGTAGGGAAGAGCTTCAGGCGCTACCTTGCCCCAGGGCACATAGTAGCCAACCACCACCTTTTCGTCTTGGACCGCACCGCACGCCAACCCAAGTAGCGCGAGAAAGGGCAGGAACATCTGTGGCTTTAGATGTCATCCCACGCCTTAAATGCCATCCTCCCACCAGCACACCCTTGTTTGATATTCTTAGGCTTTATTAAACTCAAAACATCAACGCTACACCTGCAACTTGCTTGTTTCGCACTGCATCCTGTCGCTATTTGGATAGCTGTTCTAAATTCCACATGTTTCATCAGTTGGGCCTTGTATCAGGATACTCCAATCGAATATTGTCGTCATATCTTAGACCCTTCAATCATTATCTATTCAATATATATTCAACTATAAACTATGACGTAGTACCATCAACATAATTGCTGAAATAACTTCTTTGGATTAAGATTGATCAACCAAATACGTCCATCCTTGTCCTACGTTCTCAAGCATAGCATCTATACTAAACCAATCCAGCCATTTCAAACCCTACAATCTATATACCGGAAATTACTATTTATTTTTTTATAAAATGCCATTTAAAACATTAATTCCACACTATCTCACTTGACCCTCCTAGTGAACCTTTTTATCGCAACATTCACATAAATCCTCAAAAAAACCTCAAATACGCTTCTATCGGGATGATAGGCACTACATGAAACCTTTTGAGTCCCCCTATATCCTACATAGCCACCTATTAGAATACCATCTATGATACTCCTATACTTTCCACTGCCACCCTTACAAGGCTGGTACCAACCATTTAGTTTTTGGAACCGTCATAAAAAGCTATGGTAAAAGTGCAGCTTTTTTCTATCACAGCATGTCAAAGCAGCAGGACCAACTTGAACAAACCTTTAACCAAACCCAAATCGCTGTGAATCCTGATATTCAGGCATTATTAATTTTGCCTTTAGCGCAGTCACATTTTGAGTGTGAAGTCCTTCAGTTCCCTCTCTCAACTTGAAATGGGTTTCACTCTAAATCAGGTGAAGGGCTCATTTACATTCTGCCTGGTGCCATGAGTGATCCTCAAGCCACTTATGAGAGTGGCCAGTGATCTATCTGTCCTCCTACCATTTTGTGGTAGACAATTGCCATATAAGAATCATTTAGATCCACCCAATAAAGTTAAGTTCCATTTACACTTTCTTTTTATATCTATCCTCATCCTTTGGCGCCATCTCCCTAGTCTTATCTAGAGGAGATTTCTGCTAATTATCATTCCCATGTCCTTAGGGTAGATCACTTATCCATCCCTGAAGAATAACCTCAAGCTTAGTACAGACCCAATCCTACCGTTAGGAATTCCTGTTGTGTCCCTTGGCCACACCCAAGTACACGACAAAAATGGTGCTCACTACAGAGGCTGCAAGCCCTTTGGTCACTCTCTTTGCAACTACTTTCTCTGGTCCCTCATCTCTGCCAATTCAGGGCCCATCTTTTTCTGAATTTTCTAGCCCTTCAGAAAAAAAGAAGACATCTCCAACCTGCCTATCACTCCTGCTGTTCTGAACTTGGCTAATGGCCCCTGTCTTATTGCCTATCTGCTGGGTACCCCTGATTCAGACCAGATCACTTCAGTGGGGGTTGGATTAGCCCCAAAGGAGCTATCCCTAATCTACAAGTCCATTTCAAAGCCACATAATATTACAAGATGATAGTTGCTCTGTGTATCCTGAGCAGCCGCCTTTCAGCAGCAACTGTGGTAAAATTGACTGCCTGATGATTGACTATTAAGTAAGGCAAGGATCCAGCTTTTTGTCTGGTTGACTACTGGAAGTTGACACTTTTTTAATCAACAGATCATGATGTACTGAAAGCTGGCAATATAAATTATTAAGCTATATACCTGTGGTATACCAAAGTGACCCCAGAAACTCCAGAAATGCAATGGAAGCTGTCCCTTGATTATAAGAATATGGAGTGCTAAGCAATTATTTTCAATTCACTAGGGAGCTTACACTCTTTATCATAAAAGTATATTTTGCTATAGTTAAAATTCCAGCAAGACAAAAATAACCCTAATCACAATAATATAGGTTATTGTCGTGAATACCGCTATTCACCATGTGTAATTTTGCCTTTGGTGGGCCATTTTGAAGACAAATCTCTTGCTTTTGCTTTTGCCTCTTGAAATGAGTTGATGACTGAATCAGGAAATACAATTGTTTGGTTTCTTGATCCTGCGCAACTCACTCGCCCCACTCATGCTGGTAGCAAGTGATCCTACTGTCCTGGTAGTTTTTTGTGGTATTCCTAACCACTACATATTAAATTTCTTATTTGCCAATAAAGATTTAGTTCTATTCAAAATTTGGTCTTTGTGTTTTCAGTTCTTCTGCGCTTTCTCTAGCCACAACTAGTAGAGATTAATCTTTCAGGGCCGCAAGGTGATTGCATAGCCTTCCCTGTCATCTAACTGAGACTTAGTACAAATCAAATCCCAAGGTTAGGATTTCCTGTTGTGTGTCTGTGCTGCACCTCAGAACACAACAAAAATGATGCTCACTACAGGGGCTGTAAGCCCCTTGGTTGTCCCCTTTGCACTCACATTTTCAGGTCCTTTGCCTCTGCCTATACAAGAGTCAAATTCACCTGAAATAACCAGTCCTCCTATTGAGGAAGATATTGCCAACCAGCCTATTACCCCCACAATACTGAACCTTGGGAATGGTCCCTGCCTAGTTGCTTACCCCATGGGTACCCCTGACTTAGAACAAGTCATGGTGGTAGCCCTTGGGATAGCCTGTGAAGGGGCCATCCTTTGCCTTCAGCTGCAGTTCAGTTGGGCTGAATACTACAAATTGATTGTGGCTCCTCAACTTCCACAGCATCTCCTCTCAGCGGCTGGCTCCACTGAGCACTTACTATTGTCCTTTGTGCAGCCTGCCTTGGCCCATCATCAAATGGTGTTGGGGCTCCACGTCCAAGAAATCTTGTCTCTACAAGCAGCAGTTAATCATCACTGGGACCAGTTTGCTGCCTACCAACAGTGGATCCATTCCCGTTTTTCCTTGGTATCTGACAATCAGCGCAACTCTGTTACCTCCCAGACCTTTTTGGTTAATTCTATTGAACAAATGTGCCAGTCCATCCCCAAATACGTGAGAGAGCGTCTACACAAGTTTCACCAGCTAGAACAACCCTGGTGAACTCAAGTAGATTCCACTTTAAACGCTTATCTCACCGACTTTAAACGACTTGTGCAGCAGCTCAATGCAACCAGCATGTATTCATTTGAGCAACTACAGCAGGTAGCATACTTTGCTGCCAACGGCCTTAATGACCTCAGTACAGCGTTTGGTCAAGAGAGAGCTGCCACCGCTGCTGCTATAGCCAAACTCCAGAGTCAAGTGAATGAATTATTTACACCCAAGCCAGATGCTCCGCCCTCTCCCCCTTCTGATGACCTGGTGGATTGAGAGCAGAGAATATGGGATGCTATTCAAGAACTACATACAACTACTTGCAGTCAAGGACGTCCTACCAAAGCCCCTCAACCTGACTCCCAGGTGCTTGAGTTAACTGCCCAAGTTGCTGAGCTACAGCAAGAGCTTGCTGCCCTACGCGAGATGATGGCAACTGCTGCTAGTCCAGTTGGGGCTGTCAACAAGGATAGTTGTTGCCCTGGCTTACCAGGAGCCCCTCAAATCCAATGCGCTAGGGAACTAATTGCCCTAGCTAATGAGGTGGATCATTTGAAGCAAGATCATACTGAGCTGGCTAGAGATGTACAAGAGATGAGTGAATTGATCAACTCCGCAAAGGACAGGTTTGCCCCTTGCCTCTCAGTGGGGACATCCCTTACTTCTTGACTGACTGAGCTCTTCACAGTAGTTACCACCCAAGGTCAACACCTAGATGCTAATGCACAACAGACCACTCAAGCTGTCACCACAGGTGCCCGTGCTGTTGAGACCTTGACTACCCTTGAAGAGAGTGTTCATCAGCTATGGGCTAGACAGCCCCCCTCTGAATCCAAAGCAGAGTTTTCCCCACCTATAAACGTACTCAATAGCAGCAATGGTGGCCCAACTCCCAAAGCACACTTCAAGCCTACCTTCAAGCAAGTCTTTGATCCCAAAACCTCGACCATTGCAGCTTTCCTAACTATCTACAAAACTGCCATGAGACGAGCTTCAGACAAAGTTAAGAAAGAACATATTCTGACCTGTCTACATTGGCTTGCCAGGAGGTGGTGGTGCCTGAGCTGCCCTCCATTGAGATGTGGGAAGATATGAAGCAGCTTCTGATTGACAAGTTCAGTGGTGACCTTAGCCTGGAAGTAAAGAAGGACGCCTTCATGCATATTGCTTTCAAGCCTAAAGAGACGCTAGCTGGGTTTGCAGACAGATTCTACATGGAAGGACAGCAACTTATAACAAGCAGACAGTTGGCAGCCCATGAAGCCTAAATGGCTTGCGCTCAAGCCCTCAAAGTTAACCAACTTCTGTGCCTTCACTTCAAAGCCCATAAAGCTATGCTTTCCTCTATGAAGAGCATAAAGACGCTGTTGCAGGACATGTACCTTACCCATTCTGGAGCAGTCATTAGGGAAAGTTGAGCTGCTTCTAACTCTGGTTTGTCTTCCTGTGGTCCCTGCATTCTTGTCATGAACTCACAAAATTCTCTTCAACGCCAAGGTTGTCACAACTGTGATCAGATAGGTCACCATTCTTGAGTCTGCACCAACCCCCGGGTTGAAGGAGCTTATCCAAAAGAGCAGGTGGGAAAAGAACAGTCAACCTAGAGGCAGAGACACTCTCGGTTGACAATTCTTCCCAGTCCCCTTCAATTCTCCCCTCTATTGCTGACTCTGAGCCTGCTGACAATGAGGCTCCTCCTATCCTTCTTTTGTTACACAATATCTCTGGTGACTCTGACCTGGATGACTCTGATACTGACAACGCCAATGTGTATGGGTACTCTGTTCTGGCTGTTCCAGAAACCATTACAGTCCCCTATAAATTGAGCTCAGGAAAGACTACCACTAAGCCTTTTCCTGAAGCCAAAGAAGTTTTCTCTTGCCCTTACCTCACTCAAGCTAAGAGGTCCCCTGTGCTAGTGGAGTTGTCAGAAGAAGCCTCAAGGTCTTGAAGCTGTCTTCAAGAATGTATCTGTTTTTCTCCCTCTCCAAACTGTTTATAAAGAGTTCCCAGGATTGAGATGCATGATTGAGAAGTGGGATAAGGAACTATCAGAGTCTCAAGATATCTTGGCTGTCCTTCCACCCTTTGGTTGCACTACCACTTGAGTAGAGATATCCATTCAAAAAGTAAAGATCAAGGCCGTTTTAGACACTGGTTGCCAGTCAACGTTGTCTCTTAAGCTTGTGACAAAACTCAAACTTGCCCCTGACCTTAATTATCACCAGTTGTATGGCACAACTGGACTGTCTATGACCCGCACCATAGGGGCGTACTCTGTTCTACCCATGCAGTTTGGCAAGCTTCTCCTAGCTGCGCCAGCAGTTGTCCTGAAAAACAAGAGTTACAATCTCTTAGTTGGCACTCAATTCCTTAGGGAATATAATGGGATAATCAACTTGAAAGATGTTTACCTCTCTATTCTGGGTTATGAAGTCCCTCTGATCTTTGAAGAGCTGGTTAAAGTTCCCGGGAAACGTCTCAAGACATGTGCCTTGGAATATCCCACTGGGGGTTTCAACTTCAAATATCGCACCCACTCCTCAAACATGAAATGTCCACCCATGGCTTGTCCTGCGTCTGAAGATATCCCTCTCCTAGCCACGTCTTCTGTCATCATCCCCCCTGGCTCCCAGGCCATCCTAAACTCCCAGATATCATATGAACTACCTGAAAAAACCTTCTTGGAGTTGTACTCTCCCCCCTCTTTAGGGCGCAACAAACCTTATCTCTGTCCTGGAATCCTAGATGTCTCCCATAAGGACCCTGTTCAATTGTTGATAGCAAACCTGACTGCACTCCCCATGACTGTGTCTAGGGGGCAGATTGTTAGATATGGCAAGTTTTTGAGCGCTCCTGATGTCTTGTCTCTTCATCCCTTTGGCACATTTCAAGATTTTAACCTACCTGAGGATGAACCCCAAGTCCTATCCTTGTTCACTGCGCAAGACTTCCCACAGCTGTCCCAGTTCAACAGAAAGAGATGCTAGACTTGCTAGACCAATTTTCTGACATGTTTGCAAAGGACAGTACCAACTATGGGTTAGCCAAAGGTGTTATCTATCAGATTGACACTGGCAACGCTCCTCCCTTCCATGCTAAACCATATTGACACAGCTGTATGGAGGACGCCCAGGTATCTAAAGAGCTCAAACAACTGTTGGACGCTGGGCTGCTGGCACCTTCCTAAAGTCCTTGGGCATCCCCACTACTCATCTTAAAGAAGAAGGATGGGGGTCATTGTATTGTGATGGACTACCACCAATTGAACTCTTTGACCAAGAAGGACTCATACCCCTTGCCGTGTATCAATGATGCTCTCTGACGTCTTGGAAGATATAAGTTTTTCTCTGCAATGGATCTGGCATCTGGATACTGGCAATTTGACCTATTGCCCAAGGATTGCCAAAAAGCTGCGCTTATTACATCTGATGGGCTTTTTGAGCCTACTTGCATGCTGCAGGGACTCTGCAACGCCCCGGCCACCTTCCAAAGGGCCATGGACTCCATCCTCCGCGACTTGAAGTTGTTGTGCGTCCTATTATACTTGGATGATATAATAGTTTTCAGCGCTACCTTCACCAATCACCTGGCTCACCTCAAAGAGGTGTTCATAAAGATTCAAGAAGCTGGCCTTAAACTAAAATCTTCCAAGTGCGCCTTCTTCAAAGAGTGTCTTGAATTCTTGGGCCATGAAGTAACCCAGACAGGGATTCACCCAATGACTAAGAAGGTTGAGGCCATTGACAAAATGCTTCTGCCTACCAACCTGCGAGAGGTACAAGTCTTTCTAGGGATGATGGGCTACTACAGACAGTTTATCCCTGACTTTGTCAATACTAGTGAACCTCTAGTCCATCTTTTACATAATGTTCCTTTTGAATGGACCGCCAGTCAGCAGCAAGCCTTTGAAACCCTTAAGCAAAAACTCAAAGAGGCGCCAATCCTAGTGTATCCCAACTATGATAAGGAGTTCATCCTATACACTGATTCTAGTGATCTTGCTATTGGGGCTATTCTGGCCCAACTAAATGACGAGGGTGTAGACCATCCTATGGCTTACACTTCCCACATGTTGAACAAGCATGAGAAGAAATATAGTGTCACAGAGAAGGAGTGTCTTGCTGTGTTGCATGCAGTCAAACAGTTCCACCACTACATGTATGGTACCCATTTCACAGTTATCACTGACCACGCTTTGCTTAAATGGTTACAACAACTTAAGGAGCCAGAAGGGCGCTTAGCTAGATGGGTCTTACGTCTGCAAGGTTACAGCTTCATTGTGTCTATTGCCCTGGGATTCAACATCAGAACGCTGATGGGCTATCTAGAATGCCCATTCTTGCTTTACATCCTGCAGAGGCTGACCAGTTGTACAAACTAATTGGATACCCTTCTTCTTGGGAGAGTGAAACAGAAGAGGTCCAACTGGCTTTGTCCAAGCTATCTGAAGATACCGTCATATGCAACAATCAACTCTTCAAAAAGGTACAAGATCAGTATCTGCTCTATGTACGACCCAGTCTTTGCCTCTTGTTGGTGTCACAAGCTCATAAAGAGACTGGGCATGGAGGCATTGCTAAGACTTTTGACTGGCTTCAGAAGAATTACTTCTGGGAAAACCTTTGTATTCTAATCCTAGATGTCATAGCTAGTTGCCACAACTGCCAGCTGCAGAGGCCTTGAGCTTTTGTCCACGAGTTCAAATTAGTTCCCCCTCAACATGCTTTTCATATTATCAGCATTGACGCGGTAGGTCCTCTCCCACGCTCATGTTCTGAGTGTTGCTTTATCCTGATTGCTGCTGATCACTTCAGCAAGTGGGTAGAGGCTCGCCCTACAAAGGACATCACGGCTAAGACAACTGCTGCCTTCCTATTACAAGATGTTTTATACTGCCATGGCTGTCCTCAGGTGTTGCTCTCAGATAATGGGACTAACTTCAATGCCAAGCTGGTAACCTCTGTTGTCAAAGCTTTGGGGTCCCACCAGTCCCTCTCTGCCCCCTACAACCCTTCTACCAATGGGGCCGTTGAGCGTGCAAATTCAACACTGGTCTCCATCATGAGAAAGCTCACCTACTCTGACGCTGCTAATTGGGACCTATACTTACCTGCTACTCTCTTTGCATATCATCTTAGCAAACATTTTGTCATTGGGTACTCCCTCTTTGCTATGCTGTATGGGTGAGAGGCTACTACCCCATCGCTCTTGGGGGCCCCTGCTTTCCTCTGATAAGGCCATGAATCCTGACAACCACATCAAGGATCTAGTCAACCGCATAATTGATATACAGGCCACTGCCTACACTTCTGCATACAAGACTAAGATGCTTGAATTTTCTCCTAATAATGCTGGACGCTCCCCCTTGCCTGAATTTGATGTCAGCAACCATGTTCTTTACTACCAACATAGAGTAGGTGGGCGCGCACATAAATTGGACACTCTGTGGATTGGCCCTTTGAAGTGACCTTCAAATGAGGGTCCAAATACACTGTGAAGCTCCTCTCCAGTAGTTGTCCTTTTGCTCGAGTGCATGCCAAGTTCCTCTGCAAGTACCACTCCCCTAAGGCCAATCTAGGGGAGGGCAATGTCATGAATACCACTATTCACCATGTGTCAATTTTGCCTTTGGTGGGCTATTTTGAAGACAAATCTCTCGCTTTTGCTTTTGCCTCTCAAAATGAGTTGAGGTCTGAATCAGGAAATACAATTATTTGGTTTCTTGATCCTGCGCAACTCACTTGCCCCACTCATGCTGGTGGCAAGTGATCCTACCGTCCTGGTAGTGTTTTGTGGTATTCCTAACCACTATATATTCAATTTCATATTACCAATAAACATTAAGTTCTATTTACAGTTTTGTCTTTGTGTCTTCAGTACTTCTGCGCCTCTCTCTAGCCACAACTAGTAGAGATTAATGTTCCAGGGCCGCAAGGTAATTGCATAGCCTTCCCTGTCATCTATCTGAGACTTAGTAAAAATCCAATACTAAGGTTAGGATTCCCTGTTGTGTGTCTGTGCTGTGCCTCAGAACACAACACTGACAATTTGGTTAAAAAGTCAATTTCCAAGTCTGTTAAATGGTCTAAATTAGTAGGGGGATTGAAGCTATCAACAATTAAATTGTGGATGCTACTATAAAAGCTGCCTAACTGGTGAAGGATAAAGTCAAAAGGAATCATGAACTAAGATTAAACTAGATTAAAAATTGAAGGAGGAACACAAGCCACAAAACCTAACAAGTACCTTTTTAGGGTGCAAGTCAAACAGTCTCAACTTAAGTTGAGACTGAGTAAACCTCAGGCTTTTATTCAAGTCTAGGGTTTGAGGTAAAATTAAAGGGTGTGGGGACTAACCAATGATAGTTAGTTGATATTAAGGAAAGAAAACCAACCACAGGTACATGTTTACAGTTATTCTAACTTAAAATGGTTAAAACAAGGTAAAGGGAAGAACAAGGAAGCCAGTGGTTTGATTGTTTGCTTAAACCAAGAAAGCAAAGGCAGAAGAACGGGAAAACTTGGTCCAAGGCTGCTGGCGTAAGCAGGAAGGAAAGCAGAGCAAAAGCAAAAGGTAATTAATTCTTGACTGGTTTAAACTAACCCAGTGCATAGGTATCAGGTTCAAAGCTTGTTTGTGAAGGGAAGGTAAGTTCAAAATGGAAACTAACCGTTAATCTTTAGGTTAATTTGACCCAAAAAGTACGGAAAATGAAGAGGGATGCAGGGTGAATTAAAAATCTTGAGATTCTTAACTAAAGAATATTAAAAGGAACCAATTGTAGTAAAGTGAGTACTAGCAGCAGGAATAAAATAAAAGGAGAATCCTGACACCAGGAATTCCTGGACAGCCTTGTATTAATTGTGCTAGATAATTGATTGCTCTGGCCCATAGAGTTGACCGTATGAATCAGGACCCTAATGCCTTAGACAAAGACTTCCAGGAGATAGCTGGATTGATTGACTCTGCCAACAATTGATTCTGCCCTTGTCTGTCTATCTGTTGGCCCTTCTTTGACCTCCCAACTATCTGAGTCCTCAACTGTGTTAACTAACCAAGGACAAAGATTGGATACTACTGAGCAGCAGACAGGCCGCCCTGCTGAAGCTGCCCCCTGCAACACTTTATTAACTCTAAAAGGAAGTGTTTGGAAGTTGTGGGCCAGACAACCTCCTACAAAATCCAAAGCTGAATTCTCTCCTTGCATCAATATGGCTGTAATTAATAATGATGGACCAAATCCTGAGACTCATTTCATTTGCTCAAGCTAGCTGGACATTTCTGACCAGTCTAGCAAGCCTGGCGGCCAAAAGAAAGACTAACAAAAAAGAAAGGGGAGGGAATTAGGGAGAAGGGGTCAAGGGAACTGGAGGGCCTGGGGGAAACCTTGTGGGGAGGAAAGTATGAGGAAGGGTCAGGCTGGACAGTCTCTGGCAATACCAATATTGCTTGGTTCTGGGTGGGGAAAAGGGCCAGGCCTGAGATTGAGGACCATTCCTCTGCAAGTTCCTAGCATAGCTTGCTGGAAGGGTTGCCATAGATGACCTGGCTAGCATTCTAACCTAGATTACATGCAATAAGGGAGCTAGATGCTTGTGCTGGGTGAGGTGAAGCTGTAAAGGAGTTGAGGAGTTCCATGTGGATAATCCATAGTGCCGTGTGGAATATCACTGCCCTAAAGGACTCAGGGAATCTGGACAGAGCATCTATGAAGAACCAGTCCACCTCTGACCCTTGTAGTGGGGTATTGTGCGGACATGCAGTCCAGAGGAAAGTGAAGGCTGTTTGCCATACTCTTGTGCTATGGGTACATTGGAAGAATTGGTGTGTCACTCTATCCCAAGCACCACATCTATTGCCTGAGACTCATTTCAAACCTAAATTTAAGCAATTATTTGACCTAAAGACGTCCACAACTGCCGCCTTCCTTATCATACATGAAACTGCTATATTTAGGGCTTCTGATGAGATCAAGAAAGAGAATATCTTGACCTGCCTCCACCTTACCTGCCAAGAGGTGGTGATGCCAGAGCTGCCAAACATCAAGACCTGGGAAGATATGAAGCAGCTTCTGATTTAAAAATTTGGTGGTGACCTTAGTCTGGAAGTGAAGAAGGATGCCTTCATGCACATTGCTTTCAAGCCTAAGGAGACTCTAGCTGAATTTACAGATAGATTCTACATGGAAGGACAGCAACTGATAACAAGCAGACAATTGACCACACATTAAGTATACATGGCTTGCTCTCAAGTCCTCAAGGTTAACCAACTTCTGTGCCTTCACTTCAAAGCCCATAAGGCTATGCTCTCTTCTATGAAGAGCATAAAGACGTTGTTGCAAGATATGCATCTTACCCATTTTGGGGCAGTTGTGCAGGAGAATTGTGCCGCCTCTAATTCTGGTTTGTCTTCATGTGGCCCGTGTATCCTCACCATGAACTCGCAGAATCCTCCCCAACGCCAAGGTTGCCACAACTGTGGTCAGATAGGTCACCATTCTCGAGTCTGCATCAATCCTCAAGTTGAAAGAGCTGATCCTAAGGAACAGGCGGGAAAAGAACAGTCAACCTAGAGGCAGAGACACTCTTGGTTGACAATTCTTCCCAGTCCCCTTCAATTCTCCCCTCCATTGCTGACTCTGAGCCTCCTCTCATTCTGCTGCTATTCCATGACATATCTGATAACTCTGTGTGGGGCTCCTGGTCACCAGTCCCCATAGTGTGTCCTGGGTCGTAGCCAGGGACCGGCTTGGAGGAGTCGTCATTCTCCAACAGGGGGAAGGGTTGGTGAGAAGCTTATACTTGGCTTGCATAAGGGCAAACTCCTCAAGTACCTTTCCAATTACCAAGCAAGCGTCTCCCCTGTATACCTGGACTTCAGCAGGCGCCAGCTTGCCTGTAGGCCAATACCAATCCTGGAGTAGCCTTGCAAACTCTTCTCCAATGAACTCTCTTCCTCGATTTGACATTTCCAAATGCCTGGTCACCTTCTCCCACTTCTCCTGGGCAGATTTACTAGAGGCAAACTTCCTGCACCCTAGGCGGTATTATTTCTCATCCCCTGGGCTAGGGTAGAAAATATGGGGCAATTGACTCATGAGACTTATATACCCTTTTTACATGGAAAAATCAGATAGGGGTTGTAATAGGTGCTTTATTCTCCGTCAGAAGGAAGATCCCCTTAGAAACCTTCTGAGATATCATCTTTGGGTAGGAAATAAGAAAGGGTTTGTGCCAAAACTTGGAGTCCTTTAACAATATCTTGGACTCCTTGTACTTGGTATTCAACCCCTGCTCCTTGTTCTTGGGCTCCCTTGCTTTGGTCTTGGGCTCCGGCACCTTGGTTGTGGGCTCTGTTGTCTTAATCTTAAGTTCCTGTGGTCTGACTTGGCTCTGGCTTCCTATCCTTGGTCTCCTGCTCCTTCTGTAGCTTTGGTGGCCTTTGTAATCCACTTGATCTAGTCCCTGAAGAGTCTCAGATAGCTCTCCCTTTTATAGCTCCCTGTTTCAGACCAAAATCCTCTCTTAGAACTCTGGTTCTTCAAAGCTTAAACTATCTTGTTTTTCTTCTTCTATAATATATTAAACTTTCAAACTTACTTCAGCGAATGAAAGCCCTGAATTTTCCGCTTCTGCTCCCCATTTTTTAGGCTTTAACTCTCAAGTTAAAGCCCTTAAAAACCTGATCAAGTAAGCTCCAGGTTGCAGCCAATCAAACGCCTTACTTCAACAGTTTCGCCAAAACAGTTCATCCAGATGGCCCGTTCCTGACCATGGTTTGAACTCCAAGCTGCCCTGCTCCGGGTAAACCACTGCTCCGTGTTTCAAACGGTTTTGCCGTAATTCCCGTCACGTTTCCCCGGCAAATCTCGAGCAATTCCACATATGTTTTACTTAGGCGATTTTCAATCCTTTGATGTTTCAACGTTTCTCCGCGTTTCTCTGTGTTTCCGTCAACGTTTTGCATCTTTGAACCTGCCTGCTGCTTGTCCTTTCTCTCCCCTAGTCGTTCTCGGCGAAATTTGCTCTTTTGCTTTCACAGTTTCTCCGTTCTTCTTCCAACTTCTTTCTGGTCCTTTTCTCTCTCTCTCATCTTTTCCCTAAAAATAACTTATAGTTCTAACAAACTATAGGTTATTTTTTCTCCTCTTTCTTTTTCTTTATATAACTTTTAATTCTTTTTTAATCATAATCAGGCAGTATTCAATCATTCTTTCACTGCTTCTTTATATCCAAACTTCTTCTCAAAAGTCACTAAACCAGCTCTTCCAGCCTCTGTATTCAGTCCAGCTAGGTCATCCTCTCAACTCTTCAGTTCTTCAGCACCAACTTCTGGTCCTTTGGCCACCCTACCCCATGATCTGCCAGTTCTCTATCCTGTCTTCTTATCTTTCTGCTTATCCTTCACCAGTTCCATACTAGGAACTTCATTTGTTCCCTTAACACACTGAACCATATTGGTTCATTCCATTCAATATGAATTAACATTTCATCAACTAGCCTTCACTGTGACCAAACAGTCCCTCTTGCTATTTTTCTCTGCTAATTCCGTGAACCACCTCGGTTCTTTATCTCAGCCCCCATTACCAGAACTTGTAGACCCAGGCATGAGTCTACATTGAACTGGCGTTTGACTGGGCCCTCGCAAGTGGCAATCCATTTAGGCCGTTCAATCATAAATCTATGTTTATGCATTATCTTTACTCACCCAGGTGATGAAGTCTGGGCTTTCAGTCGCAGAGTAATCAGCTCTACTTACCAGAGGCCTGATCACACCAAGTTATGCAGCTTGCTTCCCCGAGCAAGCCACCCTGGTGACACCTCTGAGCATGCCTATACCCTTCAATGCTCACTTTGGGTTTCCCCAAAGCTCCCATGGGGGCATAAATGAGGACACCCTGCCAGTCTGTTAGGCAGGGTGCTTGCTCACAGACCTCCTGCAAGCGTATTAGGGTACGTTGAGCCCTCAGAGCTCTTCCCCTCCCTGGCAGCCCGTGTTACCCGCCAGGGGTCCAAACTTACACTCCCCCCAGCCAGACAAAGTTCCCTGCTTGCTATTTTAGTCTCCACCCTGCTAGGTGGAGTACTATAGCCCAAAGCAGCCAACATCTTCTGCTGGGTGGAGGCAACAACTGCCTCTGGTAGTCCTTTGTTACCTACCAGCCAGGCCTTACTTACCCTAGTAGACCATGTTACCTACTAGGCTCCCCTTACTTACCTTAGTAGACCATGTTACCTACTAGGGTTATCTCACTTCTCCTACCCTAGTAGACCATGTTACCTACTAGGCTTACCTCACTTACCCCTAACCACACACTGTCATTTCTTAGCATATTGTCTTTATTTGAAGCCAAATTCACCCTCGCCTGCAAACCACACACATGTGAATCACCACACTCTGACATGGATGGTTCTGATGTAGAAAATCCTGATGCCTATGGGTATTTTGTCCTGGCTGTCCCTGAAACTATTTTGGTCCCTTATAAGCTATGTTTGGGAAGACTACTAAAACCACCATACCTCTGCCTGAAGCCAAGAAAGTTATCTCTTGTCCTTACCTCACCCAAGCCAAGAGATCTCCTGTGATTGTCAAATCTTCCAAAGAAGCTGCTGAGGTGGCTAACGCCGTATTCCAAAAAGTCTCCATATTGCTCTCCCTACAGACAGATTATAACGAGTTTCCTGGCCTCAGGTGTATGCTAGAAAAATGGGGTAAGAAGTTGGCTCAGGCACAAGATGTCTTGGCTGCCCTTATCTCTTTTGGATGTACAACTACTTGGGTTTAGATTCTTGTTAAGTTGGTCACATATCTTGATTTATACGGAACTAGATTGATCCCAGGTTGCCGGTATTCACAGCCGGGCCTACCAGCTTTGAAGTGTGGATAGGTCCTCTAAAAATTTTGCATTGTGCCATTGATTTCTGTTGCTGGATGCTAGGTCCTAGGGGCCAAGGATCTTTTAACACTAGGAATTTGTGTTAGATATATCAGCCAGCACCAGTAGGGCCAGGTTGGGCCATCTTTGCTCTATCCATCTGGACACAGGTGGGGTGAGGATGGGCTACAGGGGTCCAAAAAGGTACCCAGCCAGCAGCATCTTTAAGGGAAATGTCAAAGCCTAAGCAATAGATCTGCTACAGAAAGAATGAGCAGATGCGCCACAGACCTTTACCCATGCAGGGTATATAAGGTTCAAATAAAAAGGATTCCAATAAAAACCTTTTAGAAATAGCAAGGGTAATCATAAACCTGTATTAGATTTTCAGGCTGGATATACCAAAAGCTTAGAGCTTGTCAGGCCAACCTTTGACCAGACCTTAGTGGCAAGCCTTCTGGGTATAGAATGGACCAGGGGATTTAAAGTTTTTTATAGGGATCTTCCCTTATTCCCTTGCATTCCAGATCTAATATCCATATTGTGTTTCTTAGAGGGGTTGACCAATTTGATCCAACAACCTCCCAAGATGTTCAACACTATCCAAATCTGGGCTTTGGGAAGGCCAGTCTAGACAAACTATCTGGTTATTATCCAAGCATTTTACATTACTCTTGGGTTTGTGAATAAGAGCAGCATCTTGCATGAAGGTACAACTGGTCAGCTCTTGCAGATCCTACAAGGATGGGTGAAAATTCCAATCAAGGGTTATTATATAAACATCAGCATTCACCCTCTTGCTAAATTTGCTGGGTTACCTCTATTGTATTGCTGTGAAACAGCCTCAAAACATGCCCCTGGCATCCATTTTTAACAGGGGGGCTTTAAGAGGTCAACTAGATTGCTTCATCAGCTTTGTGATAGACATTTTGCCATCTCAGAGTCCACAGAGCGGAACTTCAGCCTCATCATACCAAATCACCTTATACAAAAGAATACGAGATAGTTAACATGTGAGAAAGTGCCAATTGTTTGGCATATTTTTTTATTTATCAGTGGTCTTTTTCTTGCGACATGGCCATGTTACCTTAGTTCACGGAGCCTATTGCAAATGGTGGCCTTGAGGATATTGATATCCAAGGCAGGTTGGATAGCTTCTCTGATCTGTCTAGCAGCTATGACCAAACTTTTTGAACCTATTCTAATGCTGGGCCGGTTATCTGGAGCAGCAGGTTTTTAGGGGGGGCTGATCCTGGGCAAACCTTTACCTGGCTAGTTTTCTGGGACTTGGGGTAAGTTTATTGAGCAGCTCCCTTGCCGATCTTGAGTTGCTTGGCTATCATTCTATTGGATAGTCCCATTTCCTTTGCTTGGCCACAATTATACTCGGGTGTTTCCCTTTTCCTGGCCATGTTTTCTGTTAAAAAGGTTCTCTGACCCGATCTTATAAGCTAGGTAAGTTTGAGTAATAGGTGCTGCCGCATACTCATTTCGTGTGCTGTAGTGCTCTTAAGTATTTTCGAAATAGTTTATTTTCTACCAGCCTTCTATTTATCCCGAGTCTTTATATGGCATGCTTGGGTAAACATCTGGAATGCATCTGATCATGCTTTTTGTAGTGAGCTTTTATTAGCTGGAGCGGATTAGGACAAGAAACTTAGGTGGTGGATTCGTGAGGTGTGATTGGTTGGATTTATATTGTTGGGGGTGATTATGGAGAGGTGCTTAAAGGATGATTGGGTTTAATTTGTGAGGATCATCTTTTTGTTTGGATGGTTGTGTTATGGCATTTATTAAAGGAGTGAGATGTGCAAAGTAGTGTTGGTCAACTTGAGGGGTTGTTTAGTTGTTGAAATGGCTATGTGATATTTAGAGTTGCAGGGATATGTGATGGTGTGGTAGAAACAGCGGAGTTGTGGGTTTATGGATGGTGTACATTTTGGTTGGAAGAGCGGGTTGCATGATTTATTTCCGACTTGTGTGGGTTTCCTTTGAGCTTCCATGTATGCATTTACTTTCATTGCTGCCAAATAATGGGGTATAAAGAGGAGATGTTTCATGGTAAACCAGCATGCGATTCTTTGACATTGGTTGTGTCCTCTTAGCTGGTGTTGCTGCAGAAAAAGTGGTGGTTGGATATTATGTGCCGTGGGGAAAGGTGGCTCCTGAAGCTCTTCCTTACGACAAGGTCACTCACATCAATTATGGCTTCGGTGTCGTGTACAAGCGCGATGATCCCACTGTTATATTTATTGATCGCTACTACGACGGCAACAAGATGCGTGCGATAAAGAAGCTGGCCTCTGCCAAGGGTGTTAAGGTTCTGATGTCAATTGGTGGTTGGACGGGGTCTCAGACGTTCTCCCTTGCTGCGCGTGATCCTGGTCTCCGGGCCAAGTTGATTGATAATCTTCTCGTCTTTGTGCGCAAGAACACAAAGCCCGAGTGGGAAACGAACCCTGATGGTTGGGACATGGACGGCATTGATTTGGACTGGGAGTACCCTGGCCGTGCTGCTGCAAAGTGTAACGTCTACGCTCCTGAGGATTCGGCCAACTACTTGCTTCTTCTGAAGGAACTGCGTGCTGCTCTCGATAAAGAATTCCCCAACGACCACAAGCTGATCACTGCTGCTGTCCGTGTCAAGCCGTTTGACGGGCCTGATGGGAAGCCCATGACCGACGTCTCGGCGTATGCCAACTACTTTGATTTTATCAACATCATGGCTTATGACATCATGGGTGCATTTTCCAACACTACTGGGCCCAATGCTCCATTTAAAGCCGACGTCGCCAAGGGAGGAGATGACTATTCCTTCACTCAAGGGATTGATGATTGGTTGGCTGCTGGTTTCCCTCCCAGTAAACTCACTGCTGGCCTGGCCTTTTACGGCCGCAGCACAACTGCCAAAGTTAACATGAACAAGACCCCAAACAACATGTACCAGCCTAAAGAAGGAACCACTCCCAAGGGAGATGCCTCTGACTCCAACAACCCCAACTTCTTCTGTAACGAGGGTAGCGTTTACTCTGGTGTCTACAAGTACAAGTATCTCCGCCAAGACGCCCTCAGCTCCCCCACCACTGCCATGAATGGATACACCCGCCACTTTGACCCCGTCACCCAAACCCCCTGGCTCTTCCATGCCCAGTCAAAGAAGTTCATCTCCTATGACGATCCTCAGTCCATCCAACTCAAGGTTGACTACGCCAAAAAGAAGAACCTCCGAGGCGTAATGTACTGGGACATGTCTGAAGACTACAACGATGAACTGCTGGACATTGCCACACAAGTTAAAACCCTCAACTAGCCACCTTATTAAACCACCTCCCTTACCAATTATTTCTTAATCTACCTTTGAAACATTTACCAAACCTAGTCAAACCTCTTCGTCAAAAAATAACAGCTTTTGTTCACGTACGGTGAACAGATTTAAGCAAAAGAGTTGGCATCCAAAAAAAGCTCTCAAGCGGACTTCCCCAGTACAAGACTAAACAATTCAAATCAATATAAGAACCATCTTTGCCATCCCTAGGGCTGCGGCAGATCACCCACACTCTTTATTCTTAGAAACCGAACCCTGGATTGCGCCACTGGTAGAGAAACTGTTTCAGATCCCGACCTCTTAAAGATATGTAAGTTTCAACCCTCCATATAATCACTATTAAAACAAATCAAACTTGAAAATTATTAAAGCGAAGAGAACATGCCTAATAAATATACCATACTGCCTTAACATCCCAATTCTTTCCTCTCAAAAAATATTTCCCTAAGATCCAACTTGACTGTAAGTTGAAGCTTTAAGACAAAATAAGGTGTCATACAAGGATCAACCCCTGTTTTTTCCTAGCCATCTCTTCTTCCAAAACCACACAATCTACACCATTTATCATATCACCAAATATATTATTCTGTTTTAATAACAAAAACAATCTCTTCTAACCCATCTAATTTGCATTATATACCTCTCAGATGCTTATAAACAATAGCAGCAGCACATTTAGGTTCATACCCACCCAGCTTAAAGAATATCCCAAAACAATAAGACACAAGGGAGAGCACTGCCCACCAGCTGGAGAACCTGCAGATAAGGACAAGCTATCCCCAGGTTAGGTGTTTTCAACCCTACCCCAACAAATTGGTCTTCTCAACTGCCTCTCCCGGAGAGAAACCTTTAACCAATCCACCCCCAAGAAGCACCTGAAATACCCCTGTAGCCTTTCAGCCCCCTTCCTGGGGGCAACAGCACCCATGTCAACACTAAAAATGTTGACAGTGGCCATGTTGACACTTTTAATGTAGACACTATAGTAAAGTGACAACCCGGGTTTACTTAATGTCGTTTCCTGGATGTCGACACTTTTTTAATTAACAAAACACTTTACCCTGAACATTTTTAATATAAAAAATATTTTAAAATACATTATTATACTAAAATGACCCTAGAGAGTTCAAAAATGCAATAAAAAATACAATAAGTAATAAGAAAAAGGAGATATAATCAACTATTTTTCAATTTACTATGTAATTTACACTCTTTATTATAAAATTATTTTTTATTCCCATAAAAATTAAAATTACAATGAGACAAAAATAAAGATATTTTATATATCATACTAACTACAAAATATAAGAAAATTCTTTATTTAATTTTTTATACTTTTTATAAGCATAACTGAAAATATCTCATAGCTTAAAGATAAATTAACAAAATATAAGATATTTCTTACAAAACCAGATTGAAACTGTATCTGAAACTTACCATTTATACTTAAAAAGATTAGTAATATCCAAAAAAAATTAAAAAATTAAAAGTTTAAAAGTAAAAAATATATAGACAAAGCAAAGCAAAGTTTATTTGGCTAATTAAAGCCATCAGCAAGAGCAGTGGTGACATCTTCAAGGTACTTCTTTATCTCCACCACCTTTTACTTCTTCTTCACTACTTTCTGCACGTCCTCCTGATAGTCTTTCTCCTTGGACTTCCTCTTCTTGGGGGCCACCCGGTTGGCCAGGTTGTGGAACTTGGAGACAGTCCAGGCCTGCTTCTCCTGCAGCTTCTGGAAGAACTTGTTGAACTTGGGGTTGGTCCCAAACTTCACCTTCAGGTGCTTATGCCAAACCTCAAGGCTGGAGGTGGTCTTCATCTTCCCCTTGAGACAGGCGCCTTGACAGTTCCAAGGGGCAGTGGCCCTGCTCTTACCTCTCCAGGCAGTCACCTTCTTGTCCACCTATTGCCACTCAAAGTACTCCAGGTAGCCTTTGAAGATGGTGGAGTGCTTCTTGATATAAGCATCCTCTAGGAGGGCCTCAAAGCCAAGACCAGTATGCTCTGGGCGCACAAAAGCCAAGGCAGCAAACTGGGTCAGGGCAAAGTGGCACTTCCCCTTACCATCATTAAGATACTTGTCAAAAAGGTCTTCCTCACTCTTGAGATTCTTGACAAGGGCCTTCCTAAAATGGAAGAAGCAGCCCTGGACTTCTCCATCAAAGGTGGCCTGGAAGGCTCTGAACTGAGCCTTCTTGAAGTCCATTATGATAACCTTTGGCCCAAGTGAGCGCGCATGAGCTAGCTGCTCAGCAGCTATGGTTGCCTCATCCTTCTCAGAAGAGGAGGGATTTGCCCTTGTGGTGTGGGTGGGAGGGGGAGCTGGTTGGTGGGAAGGGAGCTCAAAGCATCCTGGACAATCTTGAAGGCTCTGGCATAGACCTCTGTCTTGGCACCAGGTAGGAGAAAGAACACAAGAGGAATAACCTGGTCATTGACTGCCCATGCAGGACCCAAAGCTGCTTAAAGAGAGGGGGGGCAAGTAGCAAATGTGCTGTCACACAGCCAGGTGGTAGCAGTGTTCAGCTGCTCCAGGTTTTGGGTTGTGGCGTAGGCTACAATCCTATCCTCCACTTCCTGCCCATTGTCATGAAGCAGGAACATCTCATCATCCTCCGTCTTCTTGAGGGCATCTGTGAGGAAAAGGTCCTTGATGCTGGTGGCACTCTTGGCCAGGGAATTGGAGGCTTGGCGCCTATCACTCACAAACTTGACCAACTGGGTGTGAGTAAGGACCCTATTGAGGTTGGTAGGGGACAGGTACTTGCAAGCAAGCACAGCCAGCTGGATGGCAGAAGGGTCTTTGGAGGTGGGCATAATCTGCACCAGATACCACTTCAGTAGGCGGAAGATGGTAGTGTTGGGCATGATGCAGGTATGCTTGCCCTTTATGGTTTAGACCAGGTCCCAGCGCTCAGTGTTGAGCCGCACTGGGCAGGAGCGGTCCTTGCAGGTGTAATGCCGGCTCTTAAAGCCCTGGTTGGCATTGTTGCAGCTGAAGATCTACCCATTGGCCACCATGGCTGGCCCACCCTTTACACTCATGATTGGGAAGTATTTGGGCAAGGAAGAGGGAACCTTGAACTTGCCATCAACGTTGCAGATGTTGTGGGCCACAAGAGGGTCCCAAGGGCCAGCAGGAGCATGGCGGAAGCCAGGAAAGTAATCAGGGCAGGGCTTTGAATCATCCCCTGATGAACTAGAAGGGGGAGAGTTTGGCCGGGGTGGGGAAGCAGAAGGGGGCTTGTCGTGGTGCTCCTCATGTGCAGGAGACTTTTCTTTGGGAGGGTTCTTTTTGTCTTGCTGCTTCTTCTTGGTTGGCTCCTCATCAGAAGCTGAGTTGTAAAAACTGTGCTCTGTAAGAGAGCCATCAGTCCCCCCCCAGTGGAGTGCGTAGGGCTCTTCTCAGGAGAGGTCTCAGGAGAGGGCTTTGGAGAGGGCTTGGGGGATGGTTTGGGGGTGGCCTTCTTTGACAAGACAGGCTTTTTCTTGGTAGATTTGGTTGGTTTAGAGGGACGCTTGGTACCCTTTGGCTGTTTGGAAGTGTTCTTGTCCTAAAATAATAAGTAATATGGTTTAAAATAAAGCAATGTATGTAAAAACAAAAAAATTAACTTAAAAAGCATAATATATAAAAAGTAAATCTTAGATGGCTTTTCTTGGCATTTAAAAGTTAAAAAATACTTGTATAGTTTTTATTTTATTAAAGTTATAAATAAAAAGTTAAAGGTTAAGAGAAATATGTGAAATTATTATATTTAGAAATAAATTTTATTTTAAAAAATTAAAAAATATGAAAGAGCAATGTCAAAAATACAACATATCAAAAAAGGAGAAGTTTTTATTATATAAAACATAAAGTTTTATATGTGAGAACTGAAAAGCATTGACATTATGAGTGACAATTAGTAAAAAAAGCTGAATTCTCACTGTCAATTACAAAAACTGTAGACATTATTTTTGACGACATTGTCACTGTTGACATTTTTTTGAAAAGTTACTATGAAAAAACATAGTATGCTTAATTAAATTTACGCGGGCTAGCAAAAAATTACCCATTTTCTGTGTGTTTTTGTTCACATATAAAAATAAGTTAAAAAAAGTAGCAAGGTTCTTTATTTCTTTATTAAAAATTATATTTTGGAGGTGGTAATATGATATTTTACCATTGCGCTTATATGAAGTTGTTAAGAAGTTGTATTCAAGTATTGAAAAGGGTAGAGTGTTGACAACGTCACTTACAACATTCTTTATATGAGGTGACATATTAATCTAGGCTTAACTCCACACCAGGGGATGATCACAAGAAAATAAATGACATTTACAAGTGTTGACATTATTTTTAATAATAAATTCTGTATTAACTTACATAGTAAGTCACACTTAAATTATTGGATCACTGTTAGCCACCAATCCACTTAATATATCAAAGCCGGAATAAGTGCCACATATATATTTACAACATGAACCTTTCAACAATCAAATGTATGTGCACTGTCTTTTTCAATATAATAATTTAATAAAAAAATTTAAATGTACACTTTTTTACTCTAGATGCTTCAGTTTTGTTATTAAAAATAAGTTCAGCTTAAAAAGTGTTGTCATTGACACTTTTACATCGTGAAAACAAATAAAAAATAAACTGATTTTTATTAGTAAAAGTAAAGGAAAAATCAGGTTAAATTGAGTTTTTTTATTAAGCTTAATATTAAATTGTGTCGAGATGGCCACAATTTTGTCATGTTTTCTGGGTTCACACCCCTGAACGCTTTAAAAAAATTAAGCTAGCGCAACTAGCAAAAAACATAGGAGATTTAGAGTTTCGAGTCAACATGGCCACTGTTGTCATGGCCCAGGCAACTCTACTCAGAGAGGCATGGCAGAGAAGAGCGGTCAAGAGCTATGGCTTTCATCCTAATTCAAACAGGTTGGTTGAGACAGTCATTTATTTAATACTCATGGGAAGACGGCTGGAATGGGAAGGGAAAGGGGGAAGGAAAGGGAAGGAGATGTAAATATAGGAAGGACTAACTAGGATGAACTAGGATGTATTGGTTGATACTGGCGTCCTTTCTTCATTTCATGGCGCTCATTTTATAACACTTCCAATGCAAGCTTTAGGAAGGGATTTAGATTTGCATCTAACTGGGGTCACTTTTGCCATCACTCTTAAACTCGATTTATCGCATAAACTGGTGCATTGACAGGCTTTGATTACATAAGGAAAGTTGTCAGGCAGATCTGGAGCTTTTAAAATTGGGTTTTGTCATCGATTTACATTCGGTAATTACTGAGATATGCTTGCATGAATGACGTTGTTCATGCAGCTAATCTTCTCATGCAGATTAGTGGACTTGGACCATTTAGGCTAATCGCGATTTCTGGTTCCCAGGCTCTGGTCTAGACTTGGGTATGGGACTCCTATGATATACTCATAATTGCAGCTTGTTATTTGACCTCTGAAATTATGCATGATATCAATAAGAGCAATGCATGAATTTCTTTGACAAGCTCTTTAGCACACAAACAGGATTCTTATGCTCAATGTATCCAATAAGTAAAGCGGCTCAAATTGTCTGCAGCTTTCTAATGAATGGTTAAAGTCTTTATCCCTTCAGTATTTGCGGAGTTAACATTGATTCACTGTCATTGTCACATCACATCTGAATTTGATACTTTTCAGGGCAGGCCCTGACAACTGTTGACATTTTTAGTGTTGACATGGGCGCTGTTGCCTCCTGGGCAGAGATGGGTACCCTTGCAAGTCTTTGCCAAGAGAACACCCCCTCAGGATCCAACAAAAACCCCCAAGTTCATCAAGCTGATCATCCTCAAAGTTATTGTAATTGTGCTGTATTAGCAGAATTAAACCAGGGGATAACCAGAGCCAGGTAACCCTTTATTTAAGCATGGGGAGGGTATTATGGGATAGCTTCTATAGAGCAAAACAAGTATTTTCAGTTCAGTTTCCCATGCTGATGGGTAATCAGTCAGCTCATATAACCAATTGGCTTCAGCAGGACAGAGGGCCAGGATGTTGTGCCCTGCCCCCAAGGGCAGGCTTTTTAACTATTAATTTTAAGTTCAAGCTTCAGTTTAATTTAGAACTTATTAGTTTTTTAATCAAGAGTTTTTACCTTGGCTTTTTGCTTTTGGGTTTGCTT
Organism: Entomophthora muscae; assembly: GCA_014839935.2. NCBI lineage: Eukaryota > Fungi > Entomophthoromycota > Entomophthoromycetes > Entomophthorales > Entomophthoraceae > Entomophthora > Entomophthora muscae. The sequence goes on along the minus strand of QTSX02002926.1, from coordinate 103,061 downwards.
TTTCTCTTTGTGCTTGTGGTTCCTTTATTCAATTTTTCTTTGTTGCAACATCTTTGATTTCTCCCTCTTGGGAAATTAACGCCCCAAGTAGATCACCAAATGAGTCACCAAATGGCTCACCAACCAACCAGTAAGTTGGTGGCACTAATATCAGTTGACCATCTATTATGGGGATCAAATAATCCAGATTTTAAACGGAACACAACTTGAATAAGCCTTGTGACCTAAGAGGAATATTGCTCAGATAAGCCTCATCTATCAGGAATATTCCTGACAACAACCTTTTAGACAACAAAATTTTGGCCACAATGGGTCCCACAGGTCAAGACAAAACATGACAGCAGTCCCCCCTAATTGGGGAAACTGCCGCAAAACAGGCAGGGTTTAAAAAAGAAATTGAAAAAATTTCATTTTTACATTCTGCCTTTATAGCTCGGCCGTGGGCTGTCCGCAGACTGCACACCCAGCCAGCCATCCTGGAGAGCAGTGCACTCTCCACAGCAGAACCGTTCACCCCTTCCAGATGGAGAAATTGCTGAATCAGGAAACCCAAAAAGGCAATTTTCTCAAACTCAAAAATAGGGGGAAGTGCTGCCCAAATTTGGAGCCTACAAAATTTGGATGGGGTTGACAGGCTGCCCAGCACAACAATTAATGCAGTAACTGTAGAAGTTGAATTTGGATGCATGAAAACATCCAATAAGGCACCAAACCAATGCAAGTCAGAGAGTAACAATTCATTGCCTGCACATCCCTTCTAATCCCACTCCCAAAAGGGGATTCCAGACAACACCAAGTGTTTAGGGTTCCCTGTTTTTTGCTTTTTACTATTCATGCCCCACCAAGGATGATAGTATATAATAAAGCTTAATCACTTGATGATAGTTTGCGCTATCATTGAGCAAACTACCCCTCCATTGTTATCACAAATCAATCCAAACCTTTATCCTTCATAAATTTAAAGACACTAAGTTTTGTCTTCCCTTCCCCAGGATCAGGAGATGAACCATCTTATCTTCTTAGCTGTCCTTACAGCATGTCTAGGGATTGGGGGCCATCAACACTATCAACCACATGGTTCATTCAATAAACCATCTGGCAAGTACTTTTACAAGAAGTTGGCGCAGCTCAACTCCTCTGATCAGTACTCCTGGCCCACACTGGTTTTTCCCCACTCTTCTCAGTCCGTAACTATATACACCTTTATATACTACATACTCACGTATTTTGCCAGTAATTTCAGATGTTATAACGTACACGCAAAGGTCTTTTGATGGATGATGACAGTCTATCCTATTATGACTGCGCTCACAGGTTTCCAAGTGACCAACTTGGTACCTTATTTAACTAAAATACTTCCCCAATTGTTGGGTCTTTAAACCATGACTTACATGACGTACATGAAAAGTATGTGGCTTTCCATGATACTATATATTATCCTATATTCATATCTAATAAAGTATCATTATCTTCTTAATTTTCCTCTTTATCTTGTTTATTACAATTTCAAGAAGTATACACACAACAGTGGTAACTCAGGTAGGTTATTAATACCTACCCAACCCAAAGGAAAAATCCCTCCTAAGAAAAAGACCCAAGCAATGGTACTCCCTACTGACTGAAGAGACTACAAAGAAGGACAGTATGTCCCTGCAAGCCTTGTTATCTACAACAATGTCCTTGTACCCATCAAACAGTACAACACTCTCAAAGCCCGCAGACTTTTACCCACAGCACCAACCATGATGGGACCATAGCAGCCTGAAATACCTAATATTGTATTCCAACACCTACCTTCAGCAGAAATTGGGGCTTTTGCAGGAATACATCAAGAAAATGCCTCCCTCTGGATTAACAGTACATAAAGCAAATTTGAGCAGATGGACTACTCATGCAGACTCTAGTTCAGTGAGATTGCCCTTTGCATCACAGGAACCACATCACGTTTTGTAAGCAAATGATTAGCCCAGCACCCTGGTCAGAAGAAAAACTGGGAAATTTTCAAAGCCGCCTTCCTTAAAAAGTTCTCCATGAAAGACTCCAATGTGGTGATCATGAAAAAACTCATACCCTTTAAAATGACAGGAACAATCAAGGAATAAATTGCTGCATATGAGGAGCTATACAACCGTGCTCCCAACACCATCAACTTTGATGAACCCAGGTCACACTTGGACTTCTACAACGGCCTCTCCACGCACATTAGACATCAGTTTGACATGACCTGCTGCAAGAACCTTGAAGATGTATTATTAAAAGGAAAGTGTGCAGCAAAAAAGTCTGAAAACCTACATGCAACAAACAAAAGGAGATTACCAAAGCAAGAAAAGACCCTCAACCTAACAAGCAGAACAACCAAGCCAATAACACTCATCCTTGAAATGGGAATCAACTGCACAAGCCAACCAGGCAAGCACTGAAGATACCAATGAGGAGGGAAAGCTCAGGGGAGTGCTTAGGCAAGCCACCCTCCCCCAATCTACAAGTCTAATACAGGGACCAGGACATGGATTCAATTACTGTGATCCAAGAACCCTCCAGCAATCCTCTACTGTTTGCCACCCAAACTGGAAATAAACTCCTCACTTATTATTTCTGCTCTTGCAGATATCAGGGCACAGAATCATTAGACACTGGAGCAGATCAATCCTTTGTTGACAAAAAGTTTGCCAACCTCATGAAACTACCAACAGTCCAAAGCAACATCAAGAGAGTTATCATGGCAGATAACAGGATTAGGTCAGTCAACAGAGAAGCAAAACCTTTCTGTGCCCAAATAGGAGACGTGCAAACTACACTTAGCAGTCCTATCATATCAATTTCCAAATACAATGGTGTGCTTGTCCTAGACTGGATGAGAAAGAACAATCCTCACATTAACTGGGATAGCACTACCCTCACCATACAACGTGGCAAAGTGCATCACCATGTCTACCCAACTCACCTTGACACGCTTATGAGAGACCATGTGTTTATGAAAATTATTGAAACAGAAGAGAAAACCAACCCCAGCAAGATCAATTAGAACACCTGACTGTCTGAAATTATCCATTTTAAGAATACAGAAACCAGACGTGAAAAGGACTATATCTAAGATCAGCTTGTCAGTGAGTTCCCTTCAGTCTTTCAAGAAACCCTACAAGGATTACCACTTGACTGTGGCATACAACACAAAATTGATCTCAAGGGGAGTGTCCCAAAAGCACGGCCCATATATTGCCTTACACCCCAAGAAGACAACACCCTGAAAGCATATTTTGACAAAGCACTCAAAAAGAGCCTCATTAGGCCCTTAAAATCACCTTTTGGTGCCACTTTCTTATTTGTGGCAAAGAAAGATGGAGGACTCTGCCTAGTCACAGACTACATGGCACTTAATAAGGACACAATTAAGAACATTTATCCCCTGATTGATGATCTTTTTGACGCCCTGGGGGGTCCCAAATCTTCACAAAGATTGATTTGACAGCAGGCTACTATCAAATTTGCGTAAATCCTAAAGAAATTCCAAAGACCGTATTTAGAACCAAGTACAGAACTTTGAGTGTGACATTCTCAACTTTGTCATGACAAACGCCCCCAGTACCTTTGTGACCTTCATGAACAAAGTTTTCAAGGAACACATTAGAAAATAAGCAATTATCTACCTGGACAACATCATTATTTACAGCCCTAACCTGGAACAGCACTGGAAAGATGTCCTCCTGGTCCTCTGCACCCTCAAGGAAAATCAATTCATTGCCAAACTATCAAAGTGTGACTTCTTGTCTGAACTCCCCTTCCTTGACCACATTGTCAGTAAGGACGGAATCAAACCAGACCCAGAAAAGATATGTGCCATAACCAAAATACCAGCTCCCAGAAACAAAAGCAAACTCAGTACCTTCCTAGGCATGTTAGCCTATGTTAGAAGATTCATCCCTGACTGGGGGCTCTTACAGCCCCTCTATCAGCCATTACAGGAAAGACAACTAAGTTTGTATAGACACCACTAAGAGACAATCCTTTCTGGTAGCTCAAAGAACACATGGTCACTACCTCTATCCTACAATATCCAAACTGTGAAGGAATATACAAACTAGAAGCTGATGCTTCTGACTACGCAATTGGAGGTGTACTCCAAATCCAGACTGCAGAAAAGGACTTCCTCCCTGTAGCACAAAAATCAAGAAAGTTGTCTGATGGCAAAAAAAGATATCCAATACACAACTAGGAACTGATAGCTATTGTGCACTGTCTCATGAAGTAGCTACAGTAGTTTTAAAAGCTATGGCAACAAGCAAAAATACTTCAGATTTAAACAAAATGATTTCAGATTTAAACGAAATCCAAGTTGCGCAAGATTCAGGATTCAATTAATTTAAATATTTTTGTTTAATAAATGAACTTTCAAACCAAAAACAAAATTTCACTAACCCATTATACAAAATTAAAGCAAACATCAAGCAGTGTAGTTCAAACCACAAACAAAATGAACTGACACAACAACTGAAATGGATGGATACTATTCCGGAGTATATTATAATATGATCAGGATTCATATGAGGCACCAACAGAAGGACTAAAATGAAACAAACTTGAGCAATCTAAAAGCAAGATTACACAAGCACAAAACAAAATTAACTCACACAAGATGTGTAATATGAGCAGCCTAAAATAGAAATATAACAGTTTAACAGCCAATTGACAGCTATCTGATTTAGGAACAGAGGCATTTTATACATTTTCATGGCTCCAGATTTGTATGAAAAGGTTTTGAGAACCTTTCAAATATGGACTTGAGATTACAATAAAAATAATTCATTAAATTTTAAATTTTCTACTTTTAGTGATTTTATCCTAGGTTTTTTTACAATGGTTTTTACAAGCAATATCTTCAACTGCGCCAGCAGCTAAGTCAGCTTCAATGGAGGCGAGGCTCAGAACGTGGAGGCACCTGTTTAACCCAAGCCTTTGAGGCAAGTAACAAGGAAGCTGACCTGTTACTGTCCCCCGACCCATATGGCTTTGACTTGTTCAAGAGTCACTTAGTGTCTAGCTCTGCCCTTGCTCCCACAACCACCCCTGCACAAGCTGCACATCAACCAATCAATCAGGATGGCAACCTCAATCCAGAACAACTTCCCACCACTGCCCAACCTGCCCCCCCTCAGCCAATCAGGCTTCAGCTCCTGCTGCCCAGCGCCCCAAGCAACAAATCATCACTGCCCAAATTCTTCAGGAAATTGTGGCACTCAACCTTCAGGGTCTGTCCTGGGATCAGATAGCCAGCCAATTACAATTCACCTGGGCTACTGTCATGCAGGAATTCAACAACTTGATTAATAAGGGAAATCTGATTAGGACAGCCAAGAAGCCAAAGAAGGCCACAGAGTCCCAGATCAATGAGGAATACCCAATAATGCTTGACCTCCTCCAGCGGGACCCCAAGCTTCCCTTGACCCAGGTCCAGAAGCAACTTGGGCACCATGGCATTTGGGTGTCTGAGCTCATGGTGCAGCTCTGGATGCACAGAAAAGTGGCTTCAATTAGGGTTCTTAGAAATTTTGCCAGCAACCAATGGGATGGCGCTGAGGATTCCCCATATGACACCACAATCAAATCAACCATGGTCAGATGCTTAACAAGTCTAACAGATGACATCATGTTTGTCTTGTACTACAAGTTATTGATTGCATTTGACAATTTTGGTGAGCAAGGAAAAGACGCCACCAAGAATGGAAGGAAGAAGGTCAAGAAGGGGACATTTATTGTTGAATTTCTGGCTGTTTCAGCCAAGGGTTTTGTCTACTATCAGACAAACCCTGATTTCATCAATGGGTACTCATACAGCCACATCCTTGGTGGATTGCTCAACTCCTGGGATGGCTCAAATTCCAAATACTGGGGTTTCTTGAGGGCAACAGTGGCAAATCAACTGTAGGGATGTAAAAGTGAGAATTCAAAAGTGAGAATCTAAAAGTGGCCATGTTGACACTTTTTAAATTTTCAAAATGGCTTTTTATAATAAATTAATTACTTTTTCTTGACTTTTTTTAGTTTAGAGAATGAATAAAAAGTATTTTATATGACCATAATAAATTTTTAATTTCAGATGAGCTGTTTTAATTTAACTTTAAAATTTTAAAAGTGTTGACATGGCCACTTTTAGATTCTCACTTTTGAATTCTCACTTTTACATCCCTACAGTTGATTTTGCCACTGTTGCCTTCTTGAGCCACCAGATGGAGGGAAGCTCCACCGCCCTCAAGGCCATCCAGGAACACAGGCACCAGGCCTTTGTGTACCCAGCTGGTCACGCCAACAAGCATTGGGCAGATGTTGTGTTCTTTAATATTGGAGATACACTCCAGGAGCGCTGCCCTCAGGCTTTCAACAACCTCTATCTTGGGGTCCTTGATCACAATTTTCTCTTTGGTCACCAAATGAAGGCTGACTTGTTTGTGCAAATGGCTTTCCATGTGAACATGGGCAACCAATCACGCAAGGATAAGCATCTCCCACCCCGCACCAGAGCCACCTACCAGCCCATCCAGCCAATGACTGATGAGGAGTACAATGAGCGGTATATGGCGGCCATCACGCACAATCCTCCTGCCTCCACCCCCGCCACCAACACCCCCACCCACAAACCCAACCCATCCAATCCCAGACCCCCATGCCAGCACTGCCTCTACGTCTTCCTTCCCGCGCATTCTGCCTACTAGGCATCACTCTTCCCCGCCTCAATAAACCCCCTGGTCCCAAAAAATTTCTATTTATATTATCTTTATTTTGAATTTCAGTTGTTTATGTTCTCTTTGTTTATAGTTGGCTATATTCTTTATGTTCAGCTTATTTCTATAAAATCATATATTTACTATGTTGTGTATCTAGATCCTGAACACAGTTATTTTTAGCACCCAAACACATCCCCCTGTGAAAATATTAACAACAATTTGGTGATCAACTGAATTTAAATTAGAAAATTATAGTGTTAACTGTTTTTAGATAAAGTTGTTGCTGATCCAAATTCAAAACCTTAATGATAAACTTTAAGTCAATCAGGAGCTGAGTGATAAAGTGATTGTTGTGACATAAAGGGTCATTCAATAATTCTTTGATGCATGTGCACTAATTAATATGATTGGCTGGATCTTTTGCCATTGTGCGACATTGCCGCTGTGGCAAGTTGTTGGTGGAAAAGTGCCCAATCAGCTACTGGGTCAGCACTAGTCCACCAACAACTTGCCACAGCAACCATGGCACACAATAGCAAAACAACCAGCCAATCATATTAATTAGTGCACATACATCAAAGAATTATTGAATGACCCTTTATGTCACAATAATCACTTTATCACTCAGCTCCTGATTGGTTTAAAGTTTATTATTAAGGTTTTGAATTTGGATCAGCAACAACTTTATCTAAAAACAGTTAACACTATAATTTTCTAATTCAAATTTAGCTGATCACCAAATTGTTGTTAATATTTTCACAAGGGGCTATGTCAAGCGCCAAAAATAATATGATAATCAAGGAAACAATGCCAACACAAAGCAAATGACACATATTGAGATGAGCGTAAAACATATACAAAATGGGTAAAAAGATCGGATAATGTAGTAGATGGGAAAACAAAAAGGAATAAACAAAGAGGCAACAGTATCTAAATAATACAGAATTTATTGGAGCAAAAGCTATAAAAACATATGGAAAGGTTAGTAAAAAATCAATGAGAGAATTAGAGAAGCTGCTAAAAGACCTTGACTTGGCAATTGCCAAAATAAAGGATATTGACCACAAGGTCAAAGCCAAAGTGATGTCTGCCGTCCTCACTGGGGACAAAATTGACAAGGTGTCTGCAAAGGCACTAATATCAAAAATGCCAGACAGCCCCAGAGAAGACAATCAAGCACTTACTAAATATTCAAAAAACTGTGGTTGAGGGCCTCCAGTTCAAGGCATACAATCTTTCTGTGCTGCCTGTCTGGGTTGCTGACCTGGAGATGTATGCACACCTCAAACCCGCCAAGCGTGCCAGGGCAGAGGATACCCCATTGCCTGCGCAACTGCTTGCGCTGATAATGGCAAAGCCAGCTGAAGCCGCCGGCAAGGAAGAAACCCAAGAAGGTAACCTAAAAAATTATAATTAATAAAAACTCTTAAATACTTACCTTTTTTAGAAGATATTGATGGTGAACTCCGCCAGGTCCTGGTTCTGTTTATCCCCCCACCTTCTACTCCAACTACGCCACTCATGTGGCCAAAAAGCTTTTACTGTCCCCCCTGTCTTGTGGGAGCTTGAAGACAGGATCTATGGTACATTCCCAATGTTTAGGGAGGCATTGGCTGGGCTTTCACATGGTGAGGGGGCATCTGAGTGGGCCGGAAATGCCTACAAAGATGCCACCTGGTCCTCCTGGACCCAGTTAAGCTCGGTGAAGTTTACTGTGTAAACTCCATTGAGCTTGTTTGGGACATCCTGGCAACGCTCCCATTCAAGAATATACCGGAGATGGGCCGGGCTCATGCTTCTGCTTGCTTCTGCTACCCCTTGGAGCATACCATCTCTTACCTGTTGGAGAACTTTGGGCGCATGGTGTCAAAATTGGCTGTTGTAGACGCAACAGCCGTAAAGAAGACAAAAATCCTCCTGGCAGACTTTGGGCTGGCCTGGAGTGCCAACAAGACGGGGGTTCCTTCAGCTATGGAGCTGACCTTTGCCAAAACCAAGCACAAGAAGAATATTAGCGCTGTATACAACAAATTGTGCGAGTTTACAGAAGCCTTTGCTGGACAAAGGCTTCATCTGGTTGTTTACTTGGGGTTCCTATTCTACTTTGGGATGGGAGCGTCTGTAGAGGACCTGGATGGGGTCCTTCTGGGAATCAACAAGGCCTGGCTTGCACTGGACGGGAAGAAGGTCCCCCCTGGGTACAGCTCGGTGGATCACGTCATCCAGGACTCCCTGGTCCTGGCTGGCATCTTTGGGTTTGCATCCCCGCCAGAAAATCTGCTCCTCCATTCCCACCTCACCATCCTTCCTTTTACCAGCAGGCACAAATACTTTAATATGGGTGTATCCACCATCCACAGTGTGGCGCTGGAGGTTGTGCACCACCTCCATTGCAGGGTGGGTACATACTGCTGAACCCATTATAGGTGCACTTAATTTTATCTCTATATCAATAAATATATTTACACTCTACTATATTTTTATATTATAAATAATTTTTCAAATAATATTTTAGCAAACAAGATTTGCAAATTATATTGCGGAAATGGGTTTCATAAAAGTATAAAATAATACGGTAATAAAATAAATTTCAACTTTACAATTTACGTTTAATTTTTTTAAAACTATTTTTATATTTATTTGACAGAAGTGATTTAAATATTTTTGCGTAATCCAGTATTGAGCATTTGGGATTACCTCAGATGGCATAATAAAATAATATACAATAAAACAAATAAATTACTTACATCTATTGATGGATCTTCTGAATGTGATTGCAGGCGTGGAAACATCTAAATATAAAATGATAATTAATAAATATTGAATAGTAAATAAGAGAATATAAAAAAAGTTGGACATGCTAATCCTTTAATTGATTGGCTGTTTACTAGGCATGCAGGGATGAACAAATCAGCGTGGCCATAGAATTTGGCCATGGTCTCAGCTGGGAGGGTATGGATCCCTGCCTGTAGCAAATCAAAAAGGTCCTCTGTCCCAGTTGGGGTTCCTCGCTTGAAAACTCTCTTGAGCCACCCAAAGTCTTCCTCAATGGAATTAGGAAGGGCAAATAGGCAGGGAGGAAGAGAAGGCGCAAATTTGCCGTGGCCAATTGCTGGGGGCCCACTGCAATTCTGGTGTCAATTGATGAAAATTCTTCAAGAATATCTGCCACCTTGTTGAGACCAACATTGTCCAATAAAATTATGTTGATGAAGCCCAGGCTTGTGCGCCTCAGGTGCTCCTGGACCAATCGGAGAAATGATAGGAAGGTCCGCTATTGTTGGAGCCTAGTATCATTTGGTAGAGCTTGACCCCCTTTGGACCAAGGAGAGCCATCATTGAGTATGCTGTGGCGCATACTGCAACATGCCAAGCCATCCCGTCATCAGAGCCTTTGGGGACATACCCATACTCATTGTGCATCAACGAGGCAAATGCTGATTTGTCAATATAATAGAATTTCACTGTCCCCTTGGCTTTGAGGGCAGTGTACGCCTCAGCGTAATTTTTCTGGGTCTTGATATTGGCTGGGCTGTTCCAATTTTAGGGGGATACCCCAAGCTTTTTCTAGGAAAAGTGCATTCCCTTGACCAAATGATAATAGAAGGAAATTAAGGCCTTGATCCCAAAAGCAGACTTGATCATGGCCTGTATATTTGCCAGTTCAAGATGGCAATCTTGGGTTATTGACTGGCGGATTGCCCATTTGTACTCCTTGGTGAGCATGGTTGAAACACTCAAGGATTTCTCCGTGGCAAGGACTCGGCCAGCATCAATGAACTTGTTGAAGGTCTTTGAGGCGTACTTGGGATCCACCCCAACAAGAGCCGCAGCCGCCTTGTAATCACCAGATTCCCCCATGAGCCAGAGAAGGATGATGCGCTTAATGTCAGGAATGCGCTTGTGAGCAGGCTTTTTAGCGGTGGGGATTGGCTTGTTGACGTTGGGCACAACACAAGGCATGGGCACCTTGGTGTAAAACGCAGCAACTTTCTTTAACACCAGCTGTCCCTCATTGGTTTGGTAGAACTGGGGCTCCTTGTCATCCTTCTGATTGCCATCACTGACGTAGGGCTTGTAGCTAGCATCTAGTACAGGCTTTACCTTCTCCAGCATGGCTGACAGGACTGACTCTTGCCGGTACACAACGTCAAACACATACAAAGTAAGTTCTACCTCCTTGTTTCTAACTGTTTTGGTAGTGGTAACCTTGATGGGCTTCTGGGTCAGCTTTGGGACCCAAGGGTTTATGCTCTGCACCCTAGCAGCTTGTTCTCAATGAACCAGCTGTGTCAGTGCAGCATCACTATGGAACTTTCCTCTCCCGCCTCCCTCCTGAGTAGGCACTTGTGTTATACTAAGTCTATTATTTGACCCGCGGGGGCGACCGCAACTGCGGCGCACAACAGGTGCAATGGTAGTCTGTTGCTGTGTTTCTTTCATTTTAAAATTTAATAAAATATTTAATAAATTTCAATTAGGTTACTCCCTAATTTTAATTTTTTCTTTTATCTATTTATGGATATTCAATTAATATTTTTTCCTACCCAATATCCCAATTATAGATTTTTTTAGTTAGTTGTTTTTGGTTTTACAATGCCCATTTTAGAATACTCAAAAAAATCCACCCATTTCCCTAGATTTTACTGCCAAATTCAAGCACCCAACACAATATTTTTAAAATTTATGTTTCAGATCTTGTGTCTTATTTTAGATACCTTAGTATCATTCATGATTACAATCCATTACACACATTGCATGAGTGATTTTGTTTACATAGTGAGATGCTATTGTGTTTTGTTTTTGGATTGAGTTTTGACACACCACGCTTGGGTGTATTTTGTCACTGATTCACATAGCAAACATATGTACACCAAAAGTCAACTCACACCATTTTGTTTGTGAATCCATGTATTTTGGATTATATTTTGAATGGTTTTGCTTTGCAAATTAGTACTTTGTTGCTGTGTTGACCCATTTTGCCCTTTAACGCCAATAAACCCTGTTAACAGAATGTATATTTTAACCTGAGAGTTAGATTTTTTAACATATGATTTATTTCATTTAAATCTGAAGTATTTTTGCTTGTTGCCATAGCTTTTAAAACTACTGTATTTTCCCCAGAAGGTGCAAAAATATTCAAAGTTCTAACCAATCAAAAGTTGTTAATATTCTTTAAAACACAACAACACTTGTCAAGGAGACAAGCCAAAAGGATAAAACCTAATACAGAGATACCCCATGCAAATCAAATATAAACTAGGCAAAGAAATGCTCACAGCTGATGTCCTATCAAGACTATACAATAAATATGTTTTATGTGCTGATGGGGACCCTGATTGGCCCATGTTAATTATGGGAAATCTCCAAGAAGAGTTCCCACCTGGCACACCAATGGACATCCAAGAGAAAGTCCTCAATGTCAAAACTGCAGGCTTGACCTGCCAGCAAGGTTCCAACCAAGCGGGTTTGTGACCCGCAATCCAATTACCCAGTCACTTGAAGCCAGACCAGGAAGTCAACTTGGATTACCAAATCAATCAACATGAACAAATGATGATCCCTCACGGTGGATACCTCAATTTGGCGCTTGACTCATTAGCAAGATCAAGCCACCCCCTCTTCCATCCAGCTGTGTGATCACCAATCATGTTCCTGCTATCCATCAATTCATAATAGCTATATAATCACTATCTCACAATAAAGATTATTATCTATCTCCTAAATATTTTTCCCCATGTAACTCTGCTAAAACAGCACAGTTACAACATTGTAGCACAGGTAGGCTCTCCATCCTACTTTATCTTGAAAAATTCCGCCTGTTGCCCGCACACGCCGCGGCCAACAAATCCTTGACAGAATTATGTCTGGTCTCCCACCCGACTGGACGCCATATACTCCTGGTACCGAGATACCTGATGGGTTTGTTCTCTACCAAAACACGGTGATCCCGCTACCTGCCTTCAACGCCCTGTCTGCCATAGGGTTCTTTCAGGCACCCTCATCAACGCCACAACCAGCTGACAAGACCACCATGCCCGCCTATGTTGCACAAAGACTTTGCAGCACCGCCTTGGAACCCTTTGCGGGGGCCAACAACAACAATGCTGCCACATGGATCCAGTCCGCCCAAAGCAAGTTGGCTCAGATGGAGTGCCCACAGCGGTTTTGGATTGCGGAGATTTCCATTTGTCTGACCCATGACGCTGGCACCTGGTGTGACAAATGGCACAAAGAGCACACGGACAAGAACTGGGACACCTTCAAACAGGACTTCCTTGGCAAGGTTTGTGCTCAAGGATACAGCGCTCATGATCATACGCCAAGTAAAGAACCTGACTCAGACAGGCACTGTGAAGGAACTCACCTGCGCCTACAAGGAACTCTGTCTCTGTGCCCCATCTGACATGGTCTTTGACACCCCAGCAACACACCTCATGTACTATGACGCTCTCAAGTTGCACATGATGAGACATGTGAACCTGGACCAAGTTACCAACCTACAAAGCCTGTACCGTGAAGCAGAAAAAAGTGGAACAATACCTCCAACGCGCTGCACAAGGCACAGACTGGGAAACAAGAGAGACCCAAGGACTCACATTCAAGTGGGCACTCCTTGCAACCACCTCCTGGAGGTAACAGCAACAACAACAACCACAAACTCACGGGTTCAAATGGGAATGGGATTGGGAATAACAGCCAATCAAATTGCACCCATTTCTGTGTCATCACCACCCAAGGCAACCAAGATGAGGGAAAAGCCCGGGGAGAGCACTAAGCAAGCCAAGCTCTCCCCATGCAACTTCTGACTTGCCCAACAATGAATACCAACCCAAGGACGTGGACCAATGCCAAATGATCCAAGTGCCCTCAGAAGACCCGGTACTGTACACCATCACCAGACATCCCAATAAATTGATGTCTTACCCTTTCCGCTTTTGCAGTTACACAGGCTCAGCACTATTGGACTTGGGCGCAGATCAAACTTTAGTCAACAGCAGCTTTGTGAACAAATTCAAGCTGGTCACTAATCCTTTGCAGATTAAAAATGTGGTCCTGGCTGATGAACATCACATTGCCGTGATAAAGGAAACTTCCCCCTTCTCTGTCATGCTTGAGAACCTCCACTCCACCATCCAAGGTCCCGTCATTGACTTCCCTAAGTTTGACATTGTACTGGGACTAGACTGGTTGCAGAGAAACAACCCCCACGTGGACTGGGCGACCTCAGTGCTGACCATCAAGCGCAAAGGTGTCAACCACCAAATCTACCCAGACTCTGTAGACCAACTCCTACGAGACCACATCTTTGTACGCATCACAGAGACTTTGGATGAAAAGGAAACCCTGAAAGCTATTGACTGGGACTCCTGTCAGTATGAAATAATACACTTCAAGGACCACCAGGACACCTCCATGCCACAAGACCGCAACATTGTGGCCTGTCACCCAGAAATCTTTAAAGAGGCGTTACCTGGGCTACCCCCTGAGAAACACATTTGACACTCTATCCAACTCAAGGGGGCCGTACCCAAGGCACGCCCCATCTATTGACTAACCCCAAACAAGGACAACACCCTACACGCCTATCTCAAGGAAGCACTGGAAAAAGGACTTATCCACCCCTCAAAGTTTCCCTTTGGGGCTGCCGTATTCTTTGTGGCCAAAAAGGACGGTACCTTATGCCTGGTCACAGACTACCACGCCTTGAACGAAGTCACTATCAAGAATTTTTACCCCTTACCACTAATTGACAATCTCTTTGACGCCTTGGGAGGAGCCTCCGTCTTCTCCAAGATTGATCTAACCGCGGGCTACAACCAGATCCGCATCAAGGAGGAAGACATCCCCAAGACAGCCTTCCGCACTAAGTACGGTTCCTAAAAATGTGTGGTACTCAACTTTGGCATGACCAATGCCCCGTCCACCTTTGTAACCTTCATGAACAAAGTGTTTGTGCCACACATAGGTAAACACACCCTTGTGTACCTGGACAATATCATTATCTACAGCCCCTTGGTGGAACAGCATCACAAGGACCTGGAGGAAGTCTTTGCGACCCTGGCACAACACAAACTGCTGGCCAAGCCCTCTAAATGCCAGTTCTTCTGGGAGCAACTACCCTTCTTGGGACACATAGTCTCAAAGAACGGCATCAAACCCAAAATTCAGAAGATACAAGCCATCTGCAGGATGCCACCTCCCAAGGACAAGTCAGAACTACACACCTTCTTGGGAATGGTGGCCTATGTACGGCGTTTCATACCCAACTGCGGCGTCTTGACTGCCCCCCTTGTCTGCCATAACAGGCGCCAAGTCCAAGTTTGTATGGACCCCCAATGTGACCTCTGTTTCAGACGTCTCAAGGATAAGCTCATGACAGCGCCCATCTTACAATACCCCAAACAAGACAGAGAGTATCAGATGGAAACCAACGCTTCAGATGCATCCATTGAGGGAGTTCTGTGAATTAAGAATAGTGACAGTGATTTCCTTCCCGTAGCCTAAGAGTTGCGCAAGCTGACAGATGGAGAGTATCAATACCCTATCCATGACAAAGAACTACTGGCCATTGTACACTGCCTAGTCAAATGGCGCTGTTACCTGGAACAGCAGGAAAAATTCACAGCACTAACTGATCATAAGTTGCTCATCTATTTCAAGACACATGCAAACTTGTCACGCCACCAAGCGCAGTGGATGGAAGTCCTAGAAAGGTTTAACATGCTCATCCAATATAAGTCTGGGGCCAAACTCGCCATGGGGGACGCCCTATCCCACCTGTATGTCCGCGCTTCTAGGGGTGAAAATGGGCTCGACCCAGACTGGCCTCTCCTAGTGCTCCATACAAAAGACAAAGGTTTCCCTGCAGGCTCAACCAATATCACCAAAGAAACGGTCATCAATAATGAACACCTCTTTGCTGATGTATACGGGACTCTTCACAGAAAGATGTCGGATGGCACAACCATTCCCTACATTCCCACACATCAACAAGTTGATACCATTCTTTGCTACCACAGAGATCTTGGACATAATAAGAGCCAAAATCTATATGAATTCCTAAAACATAAAGCCTGGTGGCTAACCTTATACCGCAATGTCCAGGAAGTGCTAGAACAGTGCAAGGTCTGCAAAAATTTTGCCAAAAGCAAAACCCTGCCTAAGTCTGTACTCCCCATTCAAACCCAACTACTGTCCAAGGTATGGGCTCTAGACATTGTGGGCCCCATGCCAGGAAAGCACAACAACAAAAAGTACATCATCACAGCCATCAATTTTGCAACAAGGTGGTCAGTAGCCCAAGCGGTGAAAACACACACCAGTAACAACGTCCAACAATTTATTGGCAAGGAAATAATCAGTAAGTTTGGAAAGCCAGAAATCCTGATAACCGATGGGGGCAAATAATTGACCTCCAAAAACACCAATGTGTACCTCGCCAAAAATGGGGTCAAACACACCGTCACAACACCATACCATCCACAGGCCAATGGACGCATAGAGCAGCTTAATGGTAGTCTTGTGCAAGCCTTAGCCAAACTCACCGCCAGGAGACCTGAAGACTGGTATAAGCAGCTACCAACTGCATTACTTGTGTGCCAAACCTGAGTGAACAGATCCACCGGGAAAAGCCCATTTGAACTGGTATACAGCACGTAGCCTAATGTCATTCAAGCATTGACAGGACCCAAACTGGAAATTCCAAGTCAAGTCCCCCTTGCTCTGATCCTCAAGTAATAGAGGCCAACAGCAAACAAGCAGCCAAAGAAAAGGAACGCTTACAAAAAACATTTGTACCCATCCGCCAGAGACATGAAGTTGGGGACAAAGTCTGGGTCATGAATGTTGACAAAAGCAAACTACAACCCAAAAAAGTAGGACCAGCAATAATCCTAAAGGTAAACAACAATAACACTTACCTTGTGCAAGAACTCGGGAAACACAAGCAAGACAAGACATTACACCACAACCACCTACAACCTTGCAAAGCAAGACAGAAACAACATGAAACTGCCCTGCCGGCCACCAAACAACAACTGGTTTGATATGGCGCCCGGACTCCTGACAACCTCCCTGATGACCTGCCTCCTGAGGAGGCCAACTTTCAGCCGGGGGGAGTGTTGAAACCGCAGGCTTGACCCGCCAGCAAGGTTCTAACCAAGAAGGTTTGTGACCCGCAATCCAATTACCTGGTCACTCAAAGCCAGAACAGGAAGTCAACTTGGATTACCAAATCAAATAACATGAACAAATGATGATCCCTCACAGTGGATACCTTAATTTGGTGCTTGACTCATTAGCAGGATCAAGCCACCCCCTCTCCCATCCAGCCGTGTGATCACCAATCATGTTCCTGCTATCCATTGATTCACAATAGCTATATAATCACTATTGCACAATAAAGATTATTATCTATCCTCTAAATATTTTTCCCCTTTTAACTCTGCTAAAACAGCACAGTTACAACATCAAGAACAAACGTCTGTTCAAAAAAGTGTATGTTACACTACACCAAATACTTACAAGTGGTGATACTGTACCCTACGTCCCATCAACACAAAATATTGTCACCATCTTCTGATGCCACAGAGACCTGAGACACACCTGAGCCGCAGCCTACATGAGTATATTAAAATGTGCTACTGGTGGCCCAACATGCTGGAAAATCTCAAATAGGTGCTTGATCAATGCAAAGTCTGTGAAAAGTACTCTCAATCCAAGGCTCTGCCCAAACCAGTACTACCAGTATCCATCACACAACCTTTTAAGGTGTGGTCACTGGATATTGTAGGACCAATGCCTGGCAATAACAAAGGCAAAAATTACATTATAAGAGCCATTTACTATGAAACCAGGTGGCTGGTAGCCCAAGCTATAAAAGAACACAAATACTATGATGTGAGAAGATTTATTGGCAAAGATATCATAGCTAATATCAGGCACCCACCCATTAGGAAGTAACCCTCCTAGGTATTGAACAATTGCCGAAGGATTCAATCCTGTAACCAGGGATCCCACAGGAACGGAAACCATTCCAAGATGGAATAGCTCTCCAATGAGTTGATACCAACCAAGGAGAGGGTTAAAGCGGCCCAGGAAAAAGTACGCGCCAAGATAACTTAGCAAAAAGGCCAAAGACAAAGGACAGAACACTTGAGGTTTGTTTACTGAAGGAGGAGAACCATAAACTTTAGTCTCCTCACACACATGAGGATTTGCTGAGATGGGACTGGCTGTATACCAGACTCCCGGAATCACGTGACGCCAAGATCTATCCAGGAATTGGGAGTCTGCAGTTGTACCAGAATCCGCGCGGGAACCTATCAAGACGCTAGTGAACACCATCAAAGACAAAACAAACCAGAGTAACCATTTATACCCAAGCCGCTCCCCATGAGGAGTCTTGGGCATTTTCATGGCCTTGGAAATTTAGAGGTTGTATAAAATAAAAATCAAAAACTTTCACTTAGGTGAATGAAGACTTTATTGATTGAACAAATACTGAAATAGAGCTTACCAGCTTTTTATAGCATGATAGAAGAAAATAATATAAGAAGAGGAAGTTAGGGAGTTTGGAGTTGAAATGTGGGGTTTTGACAGTTAGGATCTTCAACTGGGGAAAGTAGGTAATTTCCAAGTGTTTTAAAATTCTCACATCAAAAAAATGACATATATTCCTTAACTATTCCTCTTATTGTCAGGCATGGATTTGCAATTCTGTGCTTAACCCCACAGAAGGTGGGGACCAGGAGATGGCCTTGGCAGGCACAACGGAAGGACCGGCAACCAAAGAACCCAAAACCAGACACAGAAGGTCTCCTGCTTCTCCAATATTGCCAACATCACCAGACATGGATTCATAACGTTTTGAATCAACATTAGCAATTGTTGATTGGCTGGAAGTTAAATTGTAAGGTAATGATTGGTTTTGCTTTAAGTTAACGTTAACTTTAGATGAATTTTCATCAACCAGGTCAAAAAGTGACCCAGGTTTGAATTTTGGTGATGAAATCAAGGAATCCAAAGCCATTTCTGGTTTAAAAGCAGAAGGTAACAAAGAACAGATACTACTTACTAACCCATTCTTTTTAGGAGTTTCAGAAACAACCAAGGGGGCAATAATTTTTGCTTCTTTAAATGTTGGTAAGTTGTTGTCAAGAATGTTGACAAGGACATTCATGACACTACCCCCACCTAAGGAAAGACCCCTTCTAGCAAGGAAACCTTTTAGAACCTTGGAACAGTGCTGCAAGTTCTCTTCAGGCTCCCAAGAGTTGGACTCCTCTCCATAGTTCTTCCATTTGACCAGGAATTGTGATTTCTCCTTGACCTGGAGGAAATCAATGATGCCCTCCACTTCCCATTCAAAGGTGTTAGAGACAATCTGTGGATCAGGATTTCTTCCTTCAAGATTATTGGGATTGCCATCATAAGGGATCAAAAGATCCACATGGAAAACATCATGTACACTATATCCTATTGGCAGCTCAAGTCTGTAGTTCAAGCTAGAAAGTTTCTCCAGAACCTTGAGTGGACCAATCTTCTTGGGTCCTAGCTTCTTGCTAGGTATCTTTAACTTAAGATTGTGGGCGTTCAGGTAGACATAGGAGCCCACTGTGTAGTCCTTCTCTGGAGAGCGGTGGCGGTTGGTGTACTTCTTGTATTCCTTGCGGGACTTGGTCAAATACAAGATCAGATCAGAGTGTATTTTCTTCATTTGGTTTGCTAGCTTGTCTGCCTGGGGGCACATTGATTCCAAGACTGTGGTTGGGAAACTCTCAAGATCAAACCCAAAATTAGCAAAGAAGGGAGACATTCCAATAGAACTGTGATAGGCGGTATTGTAGCATAACTGAGCTAAGTAACAGAAGGAACTCCAATTATCTTGACAAGAATTAACGTAATGGCAAAGGTACCCCTCCAAAACCTGATTGACTCGCTTGGTTTGTCCATCTGTCTGTGGGTGAAAGGAGGTATACAAGTTAACCTTGACTTCCATCTGTTCCATAAGGGCCTTCCAGAAACGGGATGTAAATTGAACCCCTCTGTCTGACGTGATGTCTGTGGGCAACCCGTGATTGCATACTACCCTTGAAAAGAACATGTTGGCCACTTCCTTGGCGGTGCAGGACACAAACAGAATAAATATGGTATACTTGGTGAAACAGTTGACTACTACCATCACCCTGGTATTCCCATTGCTAACTGGTAGATTGACTATGAAATGCATAGACACAGAAGACCAAGGGCGTGTTGGAATTGGAAGCGGGCGGAGGAGACCTTGGGGCTTGGAGTTTCCTGGCTTGTTCCTCCCACAAGTCACACAAAAGCAAAAAAAACTCATGAACGTCCTTCTTCATGCCAGGCCACCAGTATTGTCTGCTGAGTCTCTTCATGGTTTTTATCAGGCCTCCATGTCCCGCCAGTTGTCCTTTGTGCATATGGCTGACTGCTTGAGTTTGAAGGTTACCTTCAGGGATGACTAGTGAGCCATTAACATAAGAAATTCCCTGATTATTAACCAATACTGCCTTAGGAGTTTTCTTTAGCATGCTGGTGAGCTCTTCCTGGAAGGAAAACGACATCTGGGCTTGCATAATCTCTTGGTCAAGGGCAGTAAAGGCAGATATCTCAATGATGCTGGAGAGAAACTGGGAGGAAGATAAAACCGCTCAATTATTGTGATCCAGATCAGCGGCTGGACTGTCCTTGAGATCTTCTTGTCTGCTAATTGCATCTGGAACTATGTTTAATTTCCTGTGTGTATATTCTATTACAAAGCCGTAGGCTAAGAGATTGACGGCCCATCTGGCCAAGCAAGGAACAATATTTTGTTTCTCGGTGAAGTACAAAAGATTCTTGTGGTCAGTGCAAATGATTGTAGGGTATTTGCACCCCTTGAGGTATCTTCTCCAGTGCTTTAGGGAATTCATGATAGTGTACAGCTCCTTCTTGTACACATGATAATTGTGTTCCTGATCCAATAGCTTGTATGAGTAGAAGGACACAGGGTGGAATTCACCATCCTCCCCTTGCTGGAGCAGTACCGCCCTCAAGGCATAGTCAGACGTGTCAGTCTCCAAAAAAAATTGGTGGTCAGGATCAGGGCGCAACAGTACGGGAGCCAAAGTGAAGGTGTGTTTGAGAGTATCAAAGGATACCTGAGCCTGAGCCAACCAAACAAAAGGAACCTTGCTAGAAGTGAGGGCGGTCAGAGGAAGAGCAATAGCCAAAAAGTCCTTAATGAACTTCTGACAGAAATTGGCAAGACCCAAAAAGCCCTGTAGCTTGGTGCAAGAAGTTGGTACTGGCCAATTTAACACCGCCTCAACCTTGGACAGAGCAATTGCAAAACCGCCCGGTTTGATGGAGTACCCCAAGAACTTGATTTCCGACGCAAAGAACTCACACTTTGAAAGTTTGCAATAAAGGTTAGCCTTGCTGAGGGCTTCCATGACCTCCTTCAGGTGCTCCATGTGACTTTCCTCATCCGGGGAGTAAATTAGTATATTGTCCAAGTAAACCACAACACTAGTGTCTAAGAAGGGGAACAGAACCTCATTCATTAGTCCCTGGAAAGCAGCCGGGGTGTTACTAAGACCAAAGGGCATAACCAGGTACTCATAAAGTCCAAAAGGTGTTCAGATTGCCGTCTTCTATTTGTTGCCTTTGGCAATGCATATCTGATTGTAGGCGTTTCAAAGGTCCAACTTGGAAAAGACACGGGCTCCCGTGAGCTTATCTGTAAGGGTTTTGGCCGCCAGAAGTTGGTTTTGGTTTTTGATAGTAATTGAGTTGAGTTTGGCATAATCTACCACAGGTCAGAGGGTTCCATCTGACTTCTTGACAAAGAAAATAGGGGAGGAGCATGATGATTTGGAGCGGCGTATGAAACCCTTCTTCAGATTCTTGTCCAAGTATTCCTTCAGAGCTATGCCCTGTGCTCGGTTTGTTGGGTAGAGTTTTCCCCAAGAAGGAATACTTCCTGGTATCAGCTCGATTCTGAGATCTGAGGTCTTGTGAGCCGGTAATTCATTGCAGCTGGCCTCACTAAATAGTCCCTCATAGTGGCAAAGTTCCTTGGGAAGTGTCCCCTTATGGTGGTTTTTATCCAGGCTCAAACTGGAGATGAGTTCTAACTTAGTGTGACCCTGAGTATTGTATTGACCAATTGGGACTGAAAAGATAATTCCCTGGTTGGAGAACTCAATCTAATGTGTGTCCCAGTTGATATTCATCCGGGCTTGCTCGCACCATGGATAGTCAATGATGACAGGGCAGGTGAGTCCACGAATGATGGAATACTTCAAGGTGAAAGGTGAGCCAGCTATGAAAGTTTCAATAAGGCAAGAGATTTGGTTTACATGGATGGCTGACTTGTTTACCAAAAGTACGGATGAGGGAGTGTAATCTTCAATATGTAGTAGCTTCAAGATAGAATAATCAAGGAAGTTACCCATGGCCCCAGTATCCAGAAGGGCAAAGGTGTTCAAGCTTCCTTGACTGGTCTTGATGGTAACGGGAAAGGAAGCATAAGACTTATTGGCAGATTTATTTGGGTTGGCAGCCGCCAAAACTGTAGATGGGTTCTGCTGGACGCAGTTGATGGCAAAGCAATCCTTGGCCTGATGACCCTTCTTACCACAATATAGACAGCAGCCCTTGTCAATGCGGTGTTTACGTTTGGTGTCAGAAAGCTGATACCCACCACCTTCCTTGGGTACAAGACCAGAAGGAAGAGTATCCAATTTGGTTTTCTTGGTAGGCAGGACCTGACGTGAAGAAGGCTTCCAGGGAGGAAGTTGTTTGACCCAAGGGGCCCATCAAAGGATTTCTTGAACCAGGTCATTTTAGTCCGTAGGAAGCATGTGGTGGGCCAAAAACCCCTTCAGTTCTGGGGAAAGTTGCTTCTGTAATAGATAACAGGCTTCTTCATTACCCATCCCAATGGCATTCTTGATTTGCGTGAATTCCTCAATAAATTCTGAAGTAGCCATTTTTCCCTGGTAGAAGCCTGATATTTGGTCACAGAGTTCTTCTGTTGAAAGTTTAGGTGAAATAGTGGACAGAAGGTGTTCACAAAAATTAGGGTAGTCGTGGAGCAACTCATCTCCTTTAAGAATTCTTTTTGCGTACCACTGGCGGGCTTTGCCTTTAAGTTGTTCAGCAGTGTGGTGGACCTTCTGTGCATCTGTGCAAAATTGTTCAGGGGCAGTCTCAAAGAGATATTGAGAAAAGGCAAGCAGCATCAAAATTTTGTTGGAGGCTTTAGCCTCTGGCTGAGCAACGGATATGCTGTTTAACACCACAGTCTGAACCTGGCTGTTCTCTCGGGTTTTGGGCAAGGAGGATTGTTTGCGTATTGATGCCACTAGATAGACTGTGAGACATAAGATGGAAACAATGAATACCAACGCCATTATTTTCAATAGTCCCAGCTGGTACTCAAGCTCTAAGGTCTTTACTTGGCTTGAGGTCCCAAAGAGGGCCTCAAAAATGGGTTCAATCAATCTGTCAGGCACCCACCCACTAGGAATTAACCTTCCTAGGTGGTGAACTATTGCCAAAGGATTCAATCCCGTAACCAGGGATCCCACAGGAACAGAAATCATTCCAAGATGGAATAGCTCTCCAATGAGTTGATACCAACAAGGAGAGGGTTAAAGCGGCCCAGGAAAAAGTACACACCAAGATAACTTAGCAAAAAGGCCAAAGACAAAGGACAGAACACTTGAGGTTTGTTTACTGAAGGAGGAGAACCATAAACTTTAGTCTCCTCACACACATGAGGATTTGCTGAGATGGGACTGGCTGTATACCAGACTCCCGGAATCACGTGACGCCAAGATCTATCCAGGAATTGGGAGTCTGCAGTTGTACCAGAATCCGCGCGGGAACCTATCAAGACGCTAGTGAACACCATCAAAGACAAAACAAACCAGAGTAACCATTTATACCCAAGCTGCTCCCCATGAGGAGTCTTGGGCATTTTCATGGCCTTGGAAATTTAGAGGTTGTATAAAATAAAAATCAAAAACTTTCACTTAGGTGAATGAAGACTTTATTGATTGAACAAATACTGAAATAGAGCTTACCAGCTTTTTATAGCATGGTAGCAGAAAATAATATAAGAAGAGGAAGTTAGGGAGTTTGGAATTGAAATGTGGGGTTTTGACAGTTAGGATCTTCAACTGGGGAAAGTAGGTAATTTCCAAGTGTTTTAAAATTCTCACATCAAAAAAATGACATATATTCCTTAACTATTCCTCTTATTGTCAGGCATGGATTTGCAATTCTGTGCTTAACCCCACAGAAGGTGGGGACCAGGAGATGGCCTTGGCAGGCACAACGGAAGGACCGGCAACCAAAGAACCCAAAACCAGACACAGAAGGTCTCCTGCTTCTCCAATATTGCCAACATCACCAGACATGGATTCATAACGTTTTGAATCAACATTAGCAATTGTTGATTGGCTGGAAGTTAAATTGTAAGGTAATGATTGGTTTTGCTTTAAGTTAACGTTAACTTTAGATGAATTTTCATCAACCAGGTCAAAAAGTGACCCAGGTTTGAATTTTGGTGATGAAATCAAGGAATCCAAAGCCATTTCTGGTTTAAAAGCAGAAGGTAACAAAGAACAGATACTACTTACTAACCCATTCTTTTTAGGAGTTTCAGAAACAACCAAGGGGGCAATAATTTTTGCTTCTTTAAATGTTGGTAAGTTGTTGTCAAGAATGTTGACAAGGACATTCATGACAGCTAAGTTCAGGAAACCTGACCTCCTGATCACAGATGGAGGAACTAAACTTAAAGCCATTGACACTAATATCTACCTTTCCAAAAACAGAATAAAACACACCATAGCCAGCACCTATCACCTGAAAGCCAAATGAAGAGTAGAAAAACTAAACAGCTTGTTAGTGGAAGCCTTAAGTAAGTTATCTGCCAACAATCTGAAAGCTTGGGGTCAATATGCTACCAACAGCCCTCATAGTGGTTAGAACCTGAGTCAACCGCAACACAGGCAAAAGCCCATACAAATTTGTCTACAGGCACAAGCCTGGCCTTGTTAGTACTATCACAGGTCCACACTTAACTCTACCAAAAAAGGTACCAGACAACAGTAACCCCAATGTACAAGTGCCAGAAAAAACCATGAAGACATGGAAAAGAAAAGGGTTGATAGAGAGTCAACCCTGCTGCAACAAGAGAGATTCCAAGTCAGAGATGAGATATGAATAGTCAACCTCAATCAACACAAGCTGGACTCAAGGCTGAGAGGACCATGCATTGTCATGGAAATCAAACCCAACAATACCTACTTAATCAAAGGTATTGGCACTCAAACAGAACTCAAGTTTATGCACCACAACCAACTCTGTCTCTGCAAAGCAAGGACAGCACAGCGTAACTCCTGACTCCCTGTACCCAACACCAAACACCAAACTGGATCAATACCAAGCTTGTTGTTAAAGTGAAATGGTATGCAGCGTGATTCAAGGAAATACAATGTGGATATAATAAACAGATTGTGAGTTGCTTAACAAGCAGTAGACCAAATTGGGAGGACGGCTTCAACATCTTGGATCCAACAGTGGTGTAGCAGAAGATGGATGTCAAAATTGTCAACAAGCAAATGATTTGCAAAGGGAAATCAGAGAAAGAATCTGAAGGCATTGGCATGTAAAGGGCAGGCCAGGCCGCTGACATGGAGTCAACAGCAACCTTGACTGCCACAACAGCTAGTTTTTCAAGGACAGGGGCTAACAGCCCCAGATCAGCCATCATTTTTGGATAAACTTTCTTTTATTTTGAGGGAAAATAAGCTATCTAGAAACAAGTTTCTAGAGGTAAATGGGGGAGTCATAGGGGAATTCAGGCTGGGAGAGGAGGGGGTTTGGTGGCATCTGATTGGCTGGCGAGAATATTTTCAGCAGTTGGGGGTCCTGCCTTGGAATTTGAGTTGATGACGTCATAAGTTGGGAAATTTTGGCAACCAGTGGGTCAAGCACTGCCATCCCCAAATAGTGTATAACGCGTAATTTTCTTATCATAATTATTCAGGGAAAAATAAGGCAAGTCTAGATTTTCCAGGGCTATTTGGGCGACCCCAGCTTTGACCCATTTTTTGTCTATGACAGCATTTAAGTTGTCTATTTCTTTCAAGGGTTTGGCTGCAGTTCTTTGTTGGTTTCTGGTTTTACGAGGACGCTCTATCCCTTTCATTTGATTTTCTACCGTAACACTTGTATCCCTGACACTCTCAAGAAAATTCCCAAGGTTCCAACTTCCAGTACCCCAGGGGGAGATGCTGCAACATCTTTGATTACTCCATCTCAGATAATTAATTCCCCAAGTGACTCACCAAATGATTCACCAAATAGTTCACTAATTGATATTTAGGTTGATGGCCCTTTATCAGTTGATCACTACTACAGGGATCAAAAAATCCAGATCCTAAACAAAACACAACTTGAATAAGCCTCATGACTTAAGAGTAACATTACTCAGATAAGCCCCATAACCTTCATGACGTGCATGGACAGCATGTGGCTTTCTATTATACCATATATTACCCCATATTCATATCCAATAAGGTATCATTCTCTTCTTATTTTTCCCTTTTATCTTGTTTATTATACTTTCCAGAATTATATACTTGACAACAGAAAGAGTTCAATTATGCCATCTTTCATAATAGGTTTGGTCAAGTCCTTCTGGTGAAGGCCCAAAGGTGACAGGACCATGTTGGTACCCTCAAATCCCTAGGCAAGCTGTGAGCACATCTGTGAAGATGAGATGATGCATCTTCACTGGGTTGGGGATTGAGGTTTGGTTTAAACCCAATCTAGTGGATTAGGTGGGAGTAAGAATTAATTGTATTATGGAGGGAGTATTCTCTCAATTATAGTACCCCTATCACTGATAGGATATCCTTTATTTATAGTTGATCTCACTGTGCAAAGTTTCACAAGTGGGAGTAAAAGCAGGGAATCGGGGATCCTGTGAGAATTGGGGAGCAGGTTAAGAGGAAATAAAACCAAGCTCTCAACCACAATAAAACCGCGGTTTCAACAACAACCAAAAGGTTACTGCCAACAATTCCTGGAAGGCCAAAGGGGGGGAGGAATCAACTGAACACCAAAAGCAACAGAAAAAACCAAATGGCCGGATTTCACTAACAAATTTTGAACTTTATTAGAGTAGAGAATGATGAAGCAAGGTCTTTACAACTCTTGCATTCATTTAAGGGATGTAATGGGATTAGGGTGGTAGATCAAATGTCACAAACCAATTGACCAATCATATGAGCGGATAAAAATGAATTTCTTGAGGCAGGAAGATCTTGACAAATTTTGAACGGACATAGTCAAAAGGAAAACTGAACCAATTAACATCAGGAACATGCTTTGGATGCAATTACCACTGCTCCTGTCCTCTCTTGCACATGATATTTAACCAGAGGTGTCTCTTGGGTGGGTTAGGTGGAGGCATCTTCTGAATAATTCCAAGGTATTAAGTTGATGGCTTTTTTTTGGACTTTTTTGGTGACCTTTTAGATAAATATTCAAACATAATTTGGAAGAAATTCCCAAGCATTTGGCAGGAATTGAAGTGGAGGCCTAAGGGGGGAGGCATAACTTTACAGATCCCAAGAGTTTGGATGGTGAAATATTGGAATTTGGCAATGGGAATAAGGGTCACTCTTGTTTTCATATAATCTGTTACTGGCTTGGCAGTTATTGAATGGAACTAATAACCTCTTGATGATCTTAGGTCATGTGGAGGGAAGGATACAATATTCTCTCAGGATCTATTTTTGTATATAGGTGCATGGTTTAGCTGATTCTGGCCCCAACAATATGGCCTGGGTCACAGGTTCCCATTTTTTGGGGCCTGAATTGGTGCTCAAACTTGCATCTTGAGTTTGTACTTGTCCTGGAGGTCATGGATTGTTCCTGTAAGAGAGGGGGGCTAAACTAACTAAGTTTGACTCCCATCCCAGTGAAACAAACCACCAGGATGCCGCCCAGTGGAGGACTGGGACAGCCGCTCAAAGGGGGGGACCACAGAGAGGACACAGGGGACAGTTGAGGGAAGTATGCATTCAAACCCACCAACATCAAGCCGGCAAGCAACCAGGGGGTACAAGTGGGAGTGGGAGGAAGTGTCACAGGGGCCTGGAGGGGCATCAAGTTGCTCTTCTCTGGGCTGGGAATGAAGACCATCAACATTTCCTCACCCACAGGAGTGGACAGGGTATAATCAACATCATCCAGATCCAGATCATTGCAGGTCAAACTCTACCACAGCCTCCCCAGAGAACAGGAGGCCACTGAGGAGGTACAAGAGGCTGGAAGAATTGTTGCCCACAAGCCGTGCAGAAGAGGCAATCTTAGACCACAAGTCTGGCAAGGTTGACCACAGAAGCAACAAAAACGGAGCCAAGGAAAATATCACAAATTTCAGAACTGGGAGTATCATGGTTGTGTTCTCCACAAAATTTGGGTAAGGTGGGTGTATTTGTTTGGGCTTTAAACAGTAAAATTTAGACCAATAGAGGTAATCACAAGTAAGAAAAAAGCAGGAGCAACAGAGTGGGTTTGGGATGGCTTGGACGTGATCTGAGGAGTCTTGTGCAGTTTGGAAATAGAAGCAGGTTTGAAAGTGGGAAATTCAAGGAAAATTCAAGAATAAAGTAAGTTTTATATTGAAATTTGAATGAAATTTTAGGTTTGAGAACAACTTTTGAAAGCAAAAGTGAAGAATAACAACAACTATATATCAAAGCTTCTTCAGAAGACCCCAGAAAAGATACTGGGTTCAAAACAGGGTAATGCAAGGTAATCTTCAAGGAAACAACTAACACTTTAATCTTTAGATAATAGGAACTTGAAACAGAGTTCCAGTCCAAATAGTATATTTAAAAATAAAGTGCAAAAAATCCAAACTTTTTAATAAATTGGACAATAGGCAAGCAGGGGACTGGAGGTCCCCTTGCTGTGTTAAAAGAAGTGGGTTGCAGGGGAGGGTAAATCACATGACTCCAGGGCTTGGATCCAATTGGCTGGTGGAGGAAATTTGCTGGTCAGGACCAGGAGGACTGGAAAGTTTTCCATTAATTTCCGCGGTCCCATCTGATTGGCCAGAGGAAACTCCAGAAATCTGAAATTCACCTGGGCTTTTGTGTGTTGATGTGAAATCACCTGATTGGTGGGATCTGATGGTTTTCAAAAGTGGGCAACACCATGCCAACAAACAGTCCAAATTAACCAATGTTTTTTCCCGGGGGAGCAACCAAAGGCAATGGATCCGCGGGGTAGGCCAGCACAAATCTCTCATCAACTGTGTGTGCCAAATCCCCTAAAGAATTAAGGGGGTTGGCTGATATCTTTGGGCCTTTCTTGGTACATCTGGGGAAGATAGTGTGATCCAATGCCAAGGGTGGCAGTGAATTTACAGTTCCCTAATTTTGACCCTGTAGGCAGTACTTATTTGATTGGCCACAGGTGAGAGTGTCCTCTGATTTTCTGGATGGGTATGGCTGAGACCCAGGAGGCCCACTGGCAGTAGGCTGGGTTGCAGCAGGCAGGCGGCTGTCTGAATAATAAATTATTTCAGTCAAACCAAGTTCCATTTGGATTTCAATATTTTTGTTTTTCCTTGGTTTAGGGGCGGAAAATCTCAGTTATACTGGGAGTTATCTGAACCCAAAATTCCCTTTTTGTTATAAGTTGGGATTATTGTAGAAATTTGACTAAATTCAGGAATATTCCTGATATTTTATAGTAGAATTCTGGGTGTTTAATATCAAGCTGTTTTGTTTTTTAATCAATTAAGCTTTCTAAAGGTTATTTGATTCTGAAATCAATTGCTAGCATTGTTTTTGGTCTAAGCTTTCTGTTTGACGGAAATTAGTCTTATATTTTAACTATTTTAAAAACTCTTAGCTGGCTAAGGCTTTTGATGCTTGGAGCAGTTAATCCCTATGATTCTCCAGGAAAACTGCTCCATAAAAGCTAAAAACATTAAGCTGGTACCAAAAAACATAGTCTTTGGACCCTATTCTTTAAGCTTTAATGAATGAAATTAATTTTTAATATCAAGATAATGATATGAATAACAAAAACAAAACAAGGTATTTTTAAATATTTTTTTGTAAAAAGCTTTATTTTAATCATATTAAATTTTAATAAATATTAAATATTAAAAGTAATTTAAGGAATTGGTTTTTTATTAATGTGGATTAGAGGAAAGTTTAAACTTATTAGGCTCAACAGAAAATCTATCTGTTTTTGATTAGTATGATTTTTATTCTGTTTTTAAAATTTCCTTTTATTTTCATATAAAAAATACAGTAAAAAATAAAACTTAGCCGGTTGACAGAAATTGACCTTTGCATTTTTAAAAGAACATTTTTTAGCTTAAATTAAAAATGATTAAACTAAGCTAAAAAAAGAAAAATAGACCATAAAATTAATTTGAATGAGTTCTGTCATCCATTTCCCATCAAAATGGCAGAAACTTGGTTGACAGAACAACAATTAACTGAATATCTGCCTGCCTCTTATGATTAGTATCACAACCTCATGCAATATTGATTAGTATATAACAACTTTCAGGAAATTCAATTTCTTATTGCAGTGGCTTTTCAAACATATTGAGATAAAAAATCTTGGTCTAAAAACAAAATAAAAAATCAATGAATTTATATTTAATTACAATTGATTTGGATCCACTTTGATTTTACTTTTAGACTGAGTTGTTTTTGCTTTTAGACTGAGATTTTTTGTTCATATCAACAGGTTTGAAAATTACTGTATTGACTTTGCTTTACCTGAGTAAAATGGTTGACATCAAGATAGACAAAAACTCTTTTAAAACGCTGGCCTGCCAAGACATCAATACAAGAAGCCTTTTGATATATTATGATTAGGATTAAAATATATCAGAAGCCTTTGACAAAATAGCCTTTGATTAATAGATGTAAGGGCAACCAGGAGCACTCTAGGTCATCAATTGAGTTCAAATCCTGATAGGCCACAATTATTCCAGAATACCTTAGCGCCCCACCAAGTTTGATGTAAAATAGGGTTGATATCAAGGCACCAAGAGAACAATGAGATTCTCTGAGAATAAAAACAATTGGCACCAATTTTCACTGTCAACCCACAAGTGCCACTGCAAATTTCAATTGTAAAAGGGTGCTAGACTATGAGAAGGTTATGCACTAAAAATAGAACAATCAATTGGCGCCGCCACTGCTGGTATGCCAATGAATCCTGAATAGCTATTAGGTAAATAGTACCCATTACAGGGTAAAATGCAATCAAATCCCATGTCATTGCATGAATGTCTGACTCTGGGGGTTGATGCCAGCAGTCTGGGGATGAAAAGACTAGCTGAGCAAGAGTGGGAAGCGCCAGATATTGTTACAGTAGAAAATAAAATGGAAGGGATAGTGCGCCCTCGCAAAACCCGAAATCAGCAAAGAACCGCAGCCAAACCCCTGAAAGAAATTGACGACTTAAATGCCATCATAGACAAAAAATGGGTCAAACCTGGGATTGCCCAGATAGCCCTCAAAAATCTGGACCTGCCTTATTTTTCCCCAAATAATTATGACAAGAAAATTACGCATTATACACTATTTGGGGATGGCAGCGCTTGACCCGCCGGTCGCCAAAATTTCCCAACTTATGACGTCATTGACTTGAATTCCAATGCTGGATCACTAACTGCTGAAAATATTCTCCCAGCCAATCAGAAGCCACGGAATCCCCTCAGCCCCATCCTGAACTCCCTTAAGACTTCCCCATTTCCCCTCTAGAAACTTGTTTCTAGATAGCTTATTTTCACTAAAAAATAAAAGAAGGACTTCTCAAAAAATGATGGCTCATCTGGGGCTGTTTGCCCCTGTCTTTGATTGATTAGCCTTTGTCATGCTCAAGGTTGTTATCAATTCCTTGGGCTCAACCTTGCCTGCTCTACACATGGTGGTGTCTTCAGATTCTCCCTCTAATTTACCCTTGCAATTAATTTGCATCTTGACAATTTTGATCTCCATCTTCTCCTATACTGCCAGAGGCACCCAGATGATTAAGCTGTCCTTCCAATTTGGTTTCCTGCTACTCAAGCAACTGTCAATTTGTTTGTTTTATCCTCATTGCATCTCTTTGAACAATGCAGTTTATCAATTTACTTTAACAGATGTATTATCCTGGCAAGAGAGCATTAGCTCCATAAAAGCCCTTCCATTAGATTAATGGAAGTCATATATTAAGATAATTTAAGATATACCTACTGCATAACTTTTTCACAGTAGAAGATTAATCTGGGTTTGGAGATCCTTGTCAGTTCTCAAAGATCCTAGCAAGCCGCCACCTATAGACACTGCCGCTTATGTCTATTGCCTCCCTTGATTGCTGCCTACTGCCATCACATCAAGGAATCAAACAGACAATGTAGATAACTACTTGTCTTCATACTAGCAAACCATTACTAAAATAGCTAAGACAAAAACTATAATAAATAAAGCAAATATTAATTGTACTGCCAGTTTCAATAGCAGAACCAAAAGTTCTGACAGCAATTAAGCAGTGTTTTTCACTTTACTTTTTTTGTTTAACGTAAGTTGGAACAAAATGATTTTATAATTTTTGAAATTGGTCTTGATAACTTTTAAAGGTCAGTGAGAAGTTGATTAACAGACATTTATTATTATTTTAGGGTAATTTTTATAATAAGAAGACGGTGCAACAGGTTCCTATATATCTTGAGATGGGTGGTGTATACTGTTCAAATTATTAAATGTATATTTATTTAGTAGATATATTTTTGCCGAGAATGATTGAATAGGTGCTTATTCTCTTTCATTTGAAGGTAAAGCGCCAACTGGGAGCGATTGGGGTCTGGATTCAAGTTTAGTGTGTAGCCAAGGGTTTCAAACACCTCAAGGGTTAGTTCACCGAATGGGGCGGTACTCCAGTCTTCAGGTCTAGTAAATTTCTTAAGTGTGAGGCCGTACAATGGAGTATAGCGAACCATGAGGAAGTCCAGGGTCGTATTATATTTTCCCCAGTCGATGTGGCTAACTTTACGACCATCTAGATCTCGACTTGTCTCAATGTAGACACGGTTTCCTTTGGTTGTATTGAAGTAGATCGAGTCGGGCGTAGCAAGCAACCTTTTAAGCTCAAGTGCTGTTTCATTATTACAAACAGTTTCCTTATTGAATGGCTGGTTGTAACT
The DNA here is from genome assembly GCA_014839935.2 of Entomophthora muscae. Classification (NCBI taxonomy): domain Eukaryota; kingdom Fungi; phylum Entomophthoromycota; class Entomophthoromycetes; order Entomophthorales; family Entomophthoraceae; genus Entomophthora; species Entomophthora muscae. The sequence goes on along the minus strand of QTSX02002926.1, from coordinate 70,082 downwards.
ACGAGTTGAGTTTAGTTTCTGGAACATTTTGTGCAGAGGTTTATCTCCTGTGTAGAGATGAGTATCAAACAAGCTCTCTGGGACGTAAGATAATATATATTCCCCTGTATGGCTTGACCGAATGCTAAGCCCACTAGAGCCACACATACCGCCACTTGCGAACTTTGAATCAAAGCCTAGTCCGTGACTTAATTCGTGAATGATAATCTCAATCATATCTATCGGCTTTTCATCTTCACCATATGACCCAGGATATACGCAATCGTCGCACGCTTTAACAAACATCTCCATGTCATATCCAATCGAACTACTGACACCGTTTTGGATCACCAACGCTTGCGGATAGTCTGCCTTGACTCCACCTATGACAGGTTTTTGATATATTACAGGATGGCACGAGCCTATTGTTTAGTCATTATTTATTAAATAATTACCTTCTGTATAAGGTGCCTTATCTTTTCCCTTAATCCCACCATTCTCATAGTAATTTCCGTGGTTGACCTGGACTTTGATTGGAGTATTGAAAACCAAAACATTCTCAATAAACCCACCTGCGATCTGTAGTGCTGTTTTAAACTCATGCACTAGCCAAGGACTCTCGTAGCTTCCAAGTTCAAACACGAACTTCCCACCAGGCGACACAATTTTCTTCACGTTGCCCAGCTGGCGTGGCATCTCTGGCCGAATCCCTTGGTTCCGGGAATTGCGTGGGAACCTGAACTTGTCAAGTATCTTCTGCTTCTCAAAGAGAAAATCACCAACAGGCACCCGCAATGCAGAAACAAATCCCAAAATCCACAAAATCTTCATTCTACACTCTTGACAAGTTACTCTCTGCTTAAATCACTCAACCTGCGCCACTTCTCCGATAAATCAGATAATTAATTACGTCATACTGTTCTCTTCAATGCTAAATTCTCCCGCGATTAGCTGAACATCACAATTGATTTAGGTATTTTAAGAAAACTTTCAAAGGATTGCAGGCTTAAGCATCTATCCACCAGATCGGCTTATTTTTCATTGGCGAGTTTGAGACTAGTTTAAGAAAGTGTCACTGTTCCCAAGCTAACTGGAGCAAACAGACGATTGGTTTCGGGTTAATTATTAATAACTCAGTAAGTGAATAATTAATATCTCTTATTTGGGAATTGTAATTAATCCCAGCTTTACTGCTGCATAGGGTTGGGACGGGCACCAAAATCTACACAATTGATTTTGTGACCAAGCTTTGATTGGCACAATTGGTTTTGTGACTTTGTCAGTTGGGCACAATTCATTTTGTGACCTTCATGTCACATCACAATTCATGTGGATTGGTTTTGTGTTTTTAGGGAGCAGTACACAATTTCAACTGCCACAATTTTGTGCCCTGCTCCAAAAGTCACAAAACAAATCTGCATGAATTGTGATGTGACCAAGCACAATCTCATGTGGTTTTGTGTTGTGTCCAATCATAAGTATGCAAGTTATTCCTTTCAATTGAAGTATATATTTATTGATATTTTGATTGGTGTTTTAATATAATTATCTAAAGCAAACTGTGATATGATCAAATATATCATTGTGAGGTAATGGCAGGTAAAGCTTTAATAAATTTGATTTAAAAAATAAAGTCCTACAACTGAACTTCCTCTAATTTTACATCATGTGCCTTGCACAAAATGAAATCATCTGTTTCATCCATGAAAATCACCTGCCTTTTATATTTTGTGATCTACACAATGGAGTGAGGCACAAATTGTGACCTACTCTAAAAGTTGTGACACAAAATCACATGGATTGTTTTGTGAATCAATCCAAAACATCCAAAAAAATGGTTTTGTGACACTGTGTTTGCACAATTGCTGTTTCCGTCCCTTCCCTACTGCTGCAATGACAATCTTATTTATATATTTAAAAGTGAGTCTGTCTGTAAATTCTGCCTCAAGTGGGCTCAAGCCATAAGGGATCCAACTGAGTTGATTTTTCTGTAAATTTAATTTAAAATAGATGATCAAGCCAAAACTAGATTTGGCTCATCCTTGCATTCAACCCCTTACATGCATCTTTGACAGTACAAAGGTTGGATTTGGTGGAATGTGCCTAAATTATATTGGACTGAGAATATAGGCCACTTGAACTACTAAAAATTAGTATTTAATTACTTGATTTTTGAAATCATGGCTAGCTTCATACATCCATATCAATGTGGCTTATCTACAAAGCTTACCCAACTTCAGGATGTGTATATTAAAATTGGAAGAGAAGCAACACATTGTTTAAAATACTTATATATGATTGGATGTTTAATCTCTTCTGAGGATTGGATTGGCCGACAAAGAGACAGCTTGGTTAATTTAAAGTGATATAATTCAAATTAAAATATAAATGTTTGTTTAAAGAGATGGTATTATGTTGTTTTACTAAAGCATGAAATATAGATAAGACAGGTCCAAATTTTTTGTTTTGATCAAATTATCCTTTTGCTAGGTTGTCAAGTGTTTTCTTAGATAATTTGGGGAATATCAGATTGGGCAAGGTCAAACTGAAACCAAGAGATTATGAAAATATTATATGGATTTATTAGAGAATAGGTGGCTTTATATAGCCTTCAAAATATTGATAGTTAAGAGAAATATGGGGAAATACATGCTAGTTGCATGAGATAGGCATGGCTGATCTGTAATGGCAATAAATGGAGATTGTGGAGTTAGCTCCAAAAATCATATCAGTTATCAATGATCACACCACAATGATTGGCTTGAACATTTTGAATTCATCTATTCTAAAGCAAAATAATGAAAAACTCCACTCAAATGCATCACATGATCCAAGTGGCTGCATAGTGTTTCAGAGTTGCCAGGATTGACAATCTTCCTCCCCTTGAACCCCGGGCCCAAGGGCAGAATTTGAACCCTGGCCCTGATCTCCCGTGGCCACTAGCCCTAAGGACAAAAGGGCTGGCTGCTCACGTTTTCTTGGGATTGAGCCCTCTCAAACTGAGGCCAAGCATAATTCCCTAGATGATAATACCAGCAAACCCTTAAAAACTAAAGCGCCAAATGGAAGATCAGACAAATTGCCTAATGGAGACAAAGAAATTCCTACCATTAGCTTCATGAGCTTGAAGTCTACACTGGTGGATAATCAAGAGCCATCTCTGGAAGGAGGAACGGGCTTGCAGCCCGACCCCATGACCACAACTCTAGAGCAAGATAATCAAGTAGCCAATTCAAGATCTCTGACCAATGAAAGAACTCCTAGCCTGGGTGTCATTCTTCTTCCTTTAAACCCGGGCGTCCTGGCCACCCAACCTCATATTTCCTAATCCTATTATGAACCCCACATGGAAAATGTGAAGTTTGGTGACAGGGTACTATATAGACTCATAGACCCTGCGCTAAGACTTTATCACCATTTTTAATAATAAAGCTTATGAAACATTGGGGTTTCTATTTATTGCCTTTTTTTGTCTTCTCAATTTACCAGCTCAGCACTAGAACTCCTGGCCTGCCTGCCCCACCACCCACAGTTTACCGTCCACCAGGTGGCCCATTTAGACCTGTCCACTTTACAGAGTACCTGCTGAAGCCTGAATGCAAGGAGTACACCCTTGAGAAAATCCTGGAACAAGACCCCCGGCCCGCATAATATCAGTAGCCAGATATAATAGACAAGGTCCTTGGCATGTATCTTAACCCAAGTTGTTCAGAGAGAAAGATAACTTCCTGCCTGCTTACCAGTTAGAAATATGTGAGATTAGGCTGATTGACCACAAATGATCAGGCTAATCATTGCACGCAGATCTTTATCAGTTACACACCGTATTATCACTAGGTTATCATTATATTAAGTGTGGTAATTATACACCATATAAGAATTAGTTTATATAATAGATATGAAAATTATACACCGTATAATTGTTAGTTTATTATGATAGATGCAACAATTATACATCATATTATCACATATCATCATTCCAATTTGTAATGATTATACACCGTATATTACTAGTTTATTATAATTGATGTAACAATTATATACTGTATAAACTTTAGCCAATATAGTGTTTATTATTGATTACACAGCGTGTAATCTTGAAATCATCAATTGTATATTGCTCATTTCATCCTACTGGATGTTGTATCAACTCAGTCCCACCCAACCTGACGGATGTATATGAGTATATCAAACAAGTGATGCACATATGGCTAGGAAATACCAAGTTTGGATCAGCATCACATGGTGTATAATTGGGTTCCTTATAAGTTTGGGTCAGCATTATACAGCGGATAATCCACAAGTCAATATTGGATTGAGTCTGCTATTATACGGAGTATAATCCCTAATTTGACCTGTTGCATTGATAAGAAGAAGGCTTGCCAGCCAGAAAAGGATAACTGATTAAGCCCTTCAAATAAGATACCGGAATTCTAGCTTCCAATGTAGGAGGACAGATTAGGGACCATTTATAAGTGTCAACTAAATACAGTGTAGTTTCCCAGCGCAACAATAGGCGTGTAAGATACAATCAATCAATAAATGAGAGTGGGCTAGCTCAAGAAGAGTGTAGGCTGTAGCTGAAGCGCCATGTACGCCTTGCTAAGGCCAGTAGCAGTACATGTGCCAAGGACAACCAATCAGGATAGGTGCAGCCAGCAAAGATGGATCAATTGTGAAGGTAGCCACTGAGAACTTTCTGAAAGGACAAGAACAAGGATTGTTGCAGTATATATTGATACAGACCCCTGAAAGGATAACAAAAAGTTCTTAGTTACACCCGGATAGATTGCAGCTGCTGTCTAGATTGTACTCCAGTTTCAATAAACGTAATTATCTTCAAAGTTCTTTTCTATTGTAGTCTGTAGTGCTCTTGCATAGGATTAGGCAGAGTACATTGGCAAGGCTAAAATATATCTGTAGCTTTGAACATACCATAAATAACCCAAGTTACTCAACAACATGGAGCCACCAGTGACCCCCAAACCAATGCCTGCATCCGCACCTGACCCCCCTGGACCATACTGATGAACTATTTGGGATTGTGTACATCACCCTCACAGGGATGATTGACACTATAATCCCAGCCGCCGGCCGAGGTCATTAGTGGGAAAGTTAATGTCCTACCTTATTAAGTTAGCCCCAATCTTGTGATGGGCCCTGCCTGTAAGACCCGCGGCCCATGCTTTCTCAGAAAACAATGGGCCAGCCGCCCAAGGTTGGCTCCCTGACAAGAGTAAAACTTGTTTACTGTTTCACTGTCCAAATAATGATATCAGTGGAGTAAACAAGCTTTAATGATACAAAGATTAAACAAAAACATTTTCATGAAATTTAGAGAACATAAATAGATTTTCAGATAATTCTAATCAAAAAACACCAAACATGATAGCTCTAGCTGCTCTAGTTGCTCAGATATATAGTGAAGTGCTGAAATTGGGCTCATTTTCAATCAAAGGCTTGGACTTGATTTGATATGCTGTAAATTCAGAAGCTAAACAATAAATGCGGGTTTGGAAAATCCTTGGTCCAAATTTCAAATCATATTTGCAGGCAACTAGCTGAGTGAAAATTAAAAAATTTAATAAAATTAACCATTTGATTTGACTTTTTATTATTTAAATTGGCAAATTTTGAATCTCTTGAGCAGATAACTCAACTAGCAAAAGACAAAACACACCAAACAGATGAGGTATACATGAATCAGAAATTTGGGATTCTAATGTACAATTTGAGATTTCCTGTATGGCTAACAAATCATAGACAATATGTAAAAAGTACTGAATATGAAATTGGGGGATTGTCAAATCCAAGAACCAAATTTCAAATAAAAAATGAGGTGAATTTTAAATAAATATAATTTATGGGTGTCTCAAAAAGGATGCTAAAGGATCTAGAGTGGATTTGTGCTAATTATTTTAGGAATCATATGCATTCTCAAAAATCACCCTATTCCATTTTAGGTTGGCTAAAATTTAGATCCTACTATTCACCAACTTAATATACTTAACAATAAAATTGATTAAAATATACACTTCTTTTTTAGAGTTTATTTTTTAATAAAATTTATTATGCCTTCTTTTAAAAAAACCAAGATAACAAACTGTTCCCTGGTCTTGACAAAATCATGTAGGGCTACGCTGTGTCTTCCAATAGTGAAGTCTCTGTCTATGATCACTCCCAACCCACAGGCCCCTCCTCAATAACTACTCAGGAGTGTGTTCTTTCCCCTGTGTCTTCTAGCATGGCCCTGTTTGACCATCACACACAGGCAGCTGCTAACCCAAATCCCTTATCAGCAATGGCATCCAGAACTAGCCATTTTAGCCATGAGGGCACCCAGAGAGCCCAGGACCCCAAAAAAGCCAATCAGGTGGCATTTATCAGTTTACAAGATGGACATATTCCTCCCCCAGCCAACCAGCCAGCAAGACACAGAAGATAGCTAATTACCCCATAAATTGTTCTTGAAATGGTCTAAAGGTGAGGGATGCTTATGTTCCTTGGGGAAATTGCAGTTGTGATGGGTTTTGCAAAGTCCACTGTGGCTGCAACCCTGCGAGCCCACACCAAATTTGGCCCCTTACCAAGAAGACCCTGACTGGAGCCTGTACTCCAACTGATAGCAAAAAAGCCCATCCCCTTATGATGGCCCTCATAGAACGTGATCCACAGATGCCCCTGGTCCAGGTGTGTCTCCATCTGGGACTCCACAGCATTTTCACAAATAAGAGAACAGTCAATTTGTGGATGCACAGAGTTGTGATTGCTGCTAATGTCTTGTTCAATAAGGTTCTCAGTAGTCCCAGTTTGATGGATACTGACCCCTACAATTCAACCATCATTAAGTTTATATAAGGAAGGATAATGAGGACAAGCAATGGCGTCATTTTCTTGTCTATATGCCAAGATTTCTGCAAGTATCCAAGATTATGGAGAAAAGCATATCAGATCTGATGTTTACAAGCGCGGCCCAAATTTGTATCAATTTGTTGAAGTTTTACTGGCAGTTTTCCCATTGGGTGTCAATTACCACTCATCAATATCAAACATTGCAGATGGGTATGCCTACCAGACAGAGCTCAAGGACATTCTAGAGGAGTGGGCTACCCAACAAGCCATGTATACAGTTGTAATGAGTGCTGAGATGAAGCAGCAGGAATGAACAACCAAGAAAATTAAGGCTGCAGGGCCTACCTGTTGGACATACCCCACCAACCACGCTGACATGCATCTTGCAGATTTATGCCTTTACAATTTTGGTTCAGCTCTCAGGCGCTTAAAGCCTGCCACATACAATGAACTGTGCATCCAAATTGAGAAGGGGTATGAGCTTTTCCCTTCCATATTTGTCCAGGATTTATCTGATCTTGTCATATTCTATGCAAGTGATACTGTAAATTCAGAACCCAAAGGTAAAAATGTGGGGATTGTCAATTTCTTTTGCATGAACACATAACTTAGTGGAGTGATTTTCATCCCATAACAACTGACTTTTTCATATAAAAGGATGAAAAATATTCCAGTAAGTTGGTTAGTTTACGCAAAAGAATTTGAAAATCCCGCATTTTTACCTTTAGGTTCTGAATCTACAATAGGGATAATCAAAAAAAGGACTCCTGTTTCCCCACACCCATCGATTTGGTTTTTCAAGCCCACATATGTGACAGAAGAAGAATTTGAGCAATTGAATCAATGAGCTCCTGCCGCCTCTTCCCAGTAAACAAACCCTGCCTCTCCAACCCCCAATCAAGTCCAAGCCACCTGCCTTCCAACCCTGACTCCCAAACCATCTCTCATTACCTCTGATGCGGTCCCTTTCACAGGTACAGATGATGACAACGTACATGCTGCCCATTCCCTCCCCTACTTGTCCTTTGATGAGTAAAATAAAACTTTTCTTTGTGACAACTTATTAAAATTGATATTATTTCTTTTTATTTATAATTAACATCATATTCTTTTTACATTATTGACATTCTCATAATTGTCAAAACTTCAGGCTCAACCCGCCAGAAAGGTTCCAACCAAGCAGGTTTGTGACCTGCAATCCAATTATCCGGTCACCCAAAGCCAGACTAGGAAGTCAACTCAAATTACCAAATCCAACAACATGAACAGATGATGATCCTCCACAGTGGATACCTTGATTTGGCGCTTGACTCATTATCAGGATCAAGCCACCCCCTTCTTCCATCCAGCCGTGTGATCACCAATCTTGTTCCTACTATCCTTGACTCACATGAACTATATAATCATTATCTCTCAATAAATATTATTATCTATCTTCTAAATATTTTTCTCCATTTAACTCTGCTAAAACAGCACAGCTACAACATAATCAATAAAATGTTGTACATTTTATGAATAACATATAATTATTTGCATAAATATTTTTCATTGTTAATAATAAATTAATGACCACAAATATAAATGATATATTAGAATATTGCAGGCATTTGTCAACTCTTGATATTTAGATATTATGTATTAAATCAATGCATTTTGTTTAATAAAGTTCATTTTAAACAAGGCTTTTTTCATTGTAAATTATTTAAATGGACTGTATTTATATTAGAGAGCCATTAACACTTAGTACAAATATTGATACATAGTGCATTTTACAGCCTGTATATTTACCTATTGGTAATAATTCTGTAAACTTTTTAGTTGTATTTTGCAAGGTAATAATAATGTAATGGGTTGATAAATCAATGTTTATCACCATTAATTGGCTGATTTTCTTTGCTGTGGCAATTGTGCATTTTCTGATATTTACAAACTAGTATCCAATTGGTTGGTTTCACATCAAATTGCACAGGTGATAGGAAATCAAGTTGCCACCCTGATCACATCCCGTCTTGGGGTGGCAACTATGTTTCCTATTGCCTGTGTGATGGGATGTGAAACCAACCAATTGGATACTAGTTTGTAAATATCAGAAAATGCACAATTGTCACAGCAAAGAAAATCAGCCAACTAATGGTAATAAACATTAATTTATCAACCCATTACATTATTATTACCTTGCAAAATACAACTAAAAAGTTTACAGAATTATTACCAATAGGTAAATATACAGGCTGTAAAATGCACTATGTATCAATATTTGTACTAAGTGTTAATGGCTCTCTAATATAAATACAGTCCATTTAAATAATTTACAATGAAAAAAGCCTTGTTTAAAATGAACTTTATTAAACAAAATGCATTGATTTAATACATAATATCTAAATATCAAGAGTTGACAAATGCCTGCAATATTCTAATATATCATTTATATTTGTGGTCATTAATTTATTATTGCCAATGAAAAATATTTATGCAAATAATTATATGCTATTCATAAAATTTACAACATTTTATTGATTATGAGAATTTCAATAATGTAAAAAGAATGTTATTAATTATAAATCAAAAGAAATAATATCAATTTTAATAAGTTGTCACAAAGAAAGGTTTTATTTTACTCATCAAAAGACAAGTAGGGGAGGCAATGGGCAGCATGTACGTTGTCATCATCTGTGCCTGTGAAAGGGACAGCATCAGAGGTAATTGGGAGGTAATGGGTGATGGTTTGTGAGTCAGGGTTGGAAGGCAGGTGGCTTGGTCTTGATGAGGGGGGGTTGGAGAAGCAGGGTTTGTTTACTGGGAAGAGGCGGCAGGAGCTCATTGATTCAATTGCTCAAATTCTTCTTCTGTCACACATGTAGGCTTGACAAACCAAATGGATGGGTGTGGGGGAGACAGGAGTCCTTTCTTTGATTATTCCTATCACTTGCATAGAATATGACAAGATCAGATAAATCCTGAACAAATATAGAAGGGAAAAGCTCATACCCCTTCTCAATTTGGGTGCACAGTTCATTGTATGTGGCAGGCTTTAAGTGTCACAGTAGGTTCCATAATGCCGGGTATTGTCCGTCCAAGTAAGAAGGCACGGAAGGCCAGAAAACCTGTATCAAAATTGACCAAGTTAACAGATTTAAACCAAACAGTCAATTGAAAATGGATCACAGCTGCTCCAGTCTGCCAGCTGAAACCAGCTCCCCCTTGTAAACTGACTTTGATAAATTTACGTAATATGAGGGTCACCTGATATAAGCTTATTAATCAGCATGGTTGTCAGAAACTGGTCACGCAAGGGTTTGTTGCAACCTGGACTAGATGCTTACTTGAAGATGCCAAAGGAATAGAAGATCAAGACTCAGGTGGTATTGCTTAGTCAATTTTTCTGGTATATATTGAATAATTTTCCTTGTTTCAACTCTAAGAGTTGAGTCCTTCTAAATTTACTCAATAAAAATCAATTATCCCAAGTTCTAATTTTAAATTTTAAAAATGCATCCTGTGCTTGGGTTGTTGCGGTATATACCGTACAATCTGATTCTGAACAGAATCATTTCAGGAAGATGGGGCCCAGCATCTGGAACTTTGTTGTTGGCGCCGCAAAATGTTAATTTCATACCAGCTAATTTTGTAGCTCCTCCCCCCATTCTGGAAAATGAAAATCATGTCACTTCTCAATGCCCAGAATTCTACGCTGAAGATGCATTGATGCTTTCCCAGGTCATTTATCTTGGTTTAATCTGGTTAGGACTGATTTTTCTACTTAATCCTGGAGTTACAATTGGAAATTTCACAAAAAAATACTTGAAGCCGCGTTGGTGGTTAATCATCAATTCTATGTGGATTTGGGTGGTAATTCCCCATCATTTAGAAACGGCTTTATATTATCCAGTGATTTCCGTCACATTAAGCGCCTGAGAGCTGAACCAAAATTGTAAAGAAATAAATCTGCAAGATGCATGTCAGTGTAGTTGGTGGGGTATGTCCAACAGGTAAGCCCTGTAGCCTTAATTTCCTTGGTTGTTCATTCCTGTTGCTTCATCTCAGCACTCATTACAACTGTATACACAGCTTGTTGGGTAGCCCACTCCTCCAGCATGACCTTTAGCTCTTTCTGGTAGGCATAACCATCTGCAGTATTTGATATTGCTGAGTAATAATTGACACCCAATGGGGAAAAAACCAACAAAACCCCAAAAAATCAATACAAGATTGGGCCGCGCTTGTAGACGTCAGATTATAAACACTTTTCTCCATAATCTTGGATGCTTACAGAAATCTTGACATACAACAAGAAGATGGCATCATTGCGCGTCCTCACTGCCCTCTCTTTAATAAAAGTAATGATGGTTTAATTGTAGGGGTTGGTATCTACCAAACTGGGGCCAGTGAGAACTTGATTGGACAATATTCTAGCAGCAACCACAACTCTGTACATCCACAAATTGAATGTTCTTTTATTGATGAAAATGCCATGAAGTCCCAGTTGGAGACAAACCTGGACCAGGGGCATACGCGGGTCATGTTCCATGATGGCCATCATAAGGGGATGGGCTTTTTTGCTATCAGTTGGAATACAGGCTCCAGTCAGGGTCTTCTTGGGAGGGGGGCCACATTTGGTGTGGGCTCGCAGGGTTGCAGCCACAATGGACTTTGTAAAACCCATCACAGCTGCAATTTCCCCAAGGGACATAAGCATCCCTTGCTTTTCAACCATTTCAAGAACAATTTCTGGGGTGATCAATTTTCTTCTGCGTCTTGCAGGCTGACTGGCTGGAGGTTGGATGTGTCCTTCTTGGGAGCCTAACAGTGCCATCTGATTGGCTGCTTCTGGATTCTGGCTTCCCTGAGTGGCTCCTTGGCTCAATTGACTGGTTCCAGATGCCATTGTTGATATGTGATTTGGGTTAGCAGCTGCCTGTGCGTGATGGGCAAACAGGGCCTGTAAATTCACTGCCCCCTTTGGCTTTGGATAGGACTGTATTTCCTTGCCGCACAAAAAAGACTGCACAAAGTCCAGCAAAACCACTAAATTCACACAATGATTTAGCTCACACAGCGGATGAAATATTTGTGTTGGCATACCCTGCAGGACCTCTGGCTCTAGTTGCTCCAGCTTGGGAAGGAACACTAGTTAATTTGGGCTATTTATTAGCTTGGTATTGTCTGCATTTAAAGACAATCAGGAACGCCCAATCAAATGGGGCCACATCAACAACTACCAAGTCAACTAGATCTGAAATGCTTGCATTGCCTTCCAGCCAATCAGGGGGGGGGGTCGCGGAAATTACATTGAAACCCTCCAGTCCCCCTGGCCCTGGCCAGCAAAAATTCTCCCATGACTAATCAGATGCTACATTGGAGGTCATGTGACCAATATCTGCTAAACCCATCCCTTTTAACAAGGCCAGGGGACTTTGAGTCCCCTGCTTGTCAATTTTCAAATATATTAAAGTTTGGAGTCTTTTGCAATTTGTTTTAATTTTTGCTGCTGTTTGGAACCCTGTTTGAGTCCCTGCAGCCTAAAGATTAAAGGTTAGTTGCTGTTCAAAGCTTACCTTGTGCCAACCAGTTTTGAACCCGACTTCTCATCTGGGTTCTTATACTGGTATTAATTTACCTAGTTGTTGTCCTCTTGGCTTTTGCTCTCAAAACCAGAGTTCAAACTTGAAATTTATAATTGATTTTCACTATAATATCTATTATTATTTTGAATTTTCACTTAAAATTGCTGTTTTTGAACCCGCTTTTGCTTGCCGTTACTTCCAAGACATCCAAGACCATAGTAAAACTACCCAGACCTTCTCTGTTGCTCCTCTCCTGCATTTCATTAAGACTACCCTGCCTGAAAATTCTCTCACTGTTTTTTTGTCAAAAATCCTACCCACCTGCCCCAAATTTTGTGGAGATCATTTCTATGATACTCCCAGCTATTAGATTTGTGGTGTTTTCTCTGGCTCTGTTCCTGTTGCTTCTGTGGTCCACCTCCCCAGACTTGTGGGGGAAAATCTCATTGTCTGCCCAGATTGTGAGTAGAGACCCCTCTAGTCTCTGGGCTCTCCCTAGCAGCTTTCTCCTTTTGGGGGAAGCTGTAATCAAGAGCCTGGCGTGCAATGACTTGGATTTGGATATTGTGGATCACACTTTGCCTGTTTCTGAAGGAGATGTGACTCCCATGACTCCCCTCCCAAGTGTGATCCAGAGCCATCCAATGCCCCTTGGGTCCTCCAAGGTGTCCTCTCCTGCTCCCTTTTGCACTCCTTGGTTGCTCACTGGCCTGATACTGATAGGGTTGAACGCCTACTTCCCTCAGTTGTCCCCTGTGTCCTCCCTGTGGTCCCCCCTTCAAGCGGCTGTTCCAGTCCTCCACTGGATGGCATCCTGGTGGTTTGTTTCACTGGGATGGGAGCCAAACTTAGTTAGTTTAGCCCCCCTCTCTCACAGGGCCATGCTTGAGGATGCAGGAGAAAGAACACACTCCTGAGTAGTGCTTGGGGAGGGGCCTGAGGGTTGGGAATGACCATAGACAGATGCTTCACTGTTGGAAGACCCAGCGTAGCCCTGCAGGATTTTGTCAAGGCCAGGGGACAGCTTGTTTATTTGGCTGTTATTAAAAGATGGCATAATAATTTTTATATTAAAAAATTAAATTTAAAAAGACAAGTATATATTTTAACCAATTTTATTGCTAAGTATGATAAGTGGGTGAATATTAGGATCCAAATTTTATTTGTCCTAAAATGGAATATAGTGATTTTTGAGAATGTCTATGATTCCTAAAAGAATTAGCACAAATCCACTCTAGATCCTTTAGCATCCTTTTTGAGACACCCACAAATTGTATTTATTTCAAATTCACCTTATTTTTGATTTGAAATTTGGTTCTTGGATTTGACAATGCCACATTTTCATATTTGTTACTTTTACATGTTGTTTATGATTTTTAGACATACAGGAAATCTTAAATTTTAAATTAGAATCCTGTGTTTCTGATTTATGTATCCTGTATTTTTTCCTGTGTTTTGTCTTTTGTTAGTTGAGTTATCTGCTCAAGAGATTCAAAATTTGAAATTTAAATAAACCTAAAAAAGTCAAATTAAATGGTTGATTTTATTAAATATTTTAATTTTCACTTATATGAGTTGCCTGCAAAAAGATTCAAAATTTTAACCAAGGATTTGAAAATCCTGAATGTTTAGTTTTAGGTTCTGAATTTACAGTACTGGAAAAATATAATCTACATGTTCTAATTCAGATGGCTAGTTTAATGCAATTTTGGGGTTTTTAATGTGTTATGCTATTTTTTGTATAATTGCAAGTTATTTGTATTATTTGCAATAATTGTTAATAAATTGTACTGTTGTCTATAATTTCATGATTATGTGTTGATGATAGTAATATAAAAGCCTTTATTTGGGATGTAATCCAAACAACATATCAAACATCTACTCACTTGTACACAAAATTAGAAGAACACCTTCAAAAGGTTGTTGAACTTGAAAGAAATATCAGGGAAATAGTAACAGGAATGCTAGGAAATGGGGGCGTTCAATAATTCAATCAAATGAAGTTGCCCTAAGTAACTTGGGTACAAATGTTCAAGATGATCAGAAGGAAGTTTTACTGAGTTTGCAGGGGAAAATTATGAAAAGTTTAATTTTTTGAGATGCAAGTTATAATTTTTTCAAATTATGGCAAGGTGCCAGAGGAAAAATTCAAAAGATCAAGCTGATTGATGGAAATGAAATATCAAATGAAATGAACAGCAATGAAAGGAATGAAGAGGAAACAAATAAAAATAAAGGAAATGGAAGTGTTGAAATGGAAACAGAAATAAACAAAGGAAATGAAGAACAATCAAGGAGCAGAAGCGCTTCAAGAATGGAGAAAAATTTATCAAATGAAGGGAATCAAAGGGAAGAAGGAATTTTAAGAAAGCAAAGGAAGATCAAGCCCAGGAAGATCAATGAAGAGCACCCAACACTCATGAAGTTTGCCAATGTGGCGCCTGTGGCTGAGGGGGCCACAGGGGAAAGAATTGGTAAGTTACTTTGTCTTTTACTTATCTTTCCTTTAGTTACATCAAGGAATGAGGATGAAGTTGTCAAGGTGACAGCATATACACCAAGTGGTGTATATGGGGGTTACTAATCCTTGGTAGCCTCTGTCATTCAAAGGAACCTTGCAGAAATTCAAAAAAATTCAAATGGACATGAACAAATATGCAAACAAAAAAGCAATGAAGAGGGAATATGAAGCACCTGAAGGAAGTTCACCTTGTATTAGGGAATCATATTAAATAAGAACAACTATAACTTAACTACAAATAAAGAAAATTCAAGCAAACTTTCAAATGAATTTTGATGAATTTATATATGAATGTATTGAACGCCTTCCTTTTTCAAGCATGAATGAATATAAAAAATAAAGAAAATTGACTTTCAAATAGGAACTGAATACATCAAAGCAGAAATTTTAAATGGATTTTTCAAATCATTATCAAACAAAGTTGGGGGCGCCAACCTCGGGAATAACTGAAGCCTTTATTAATATCTTTCACTGAAGCATGGGGGCAGACTCAAGCAGGGCACCCACAGGAACTCTATTCAAAATTTCAAATATGTTCTATAGAAATAGATTAATAAGAAATATACAAAAAATTGCCTCTTTTCAGAAATCTACACTTCACAAAGAATCCACTTAGCAATTTACCCTGGGATGATTGTACATTGCATATTGAAATCATATTTCAAGAAAATAGAAGACATCCCTCTTCAGATTGATGTGTGCCAGCTGGCATTAGAGAAGCAGAAGACACCGCGGGGGAACAGGACAGTTGAGCACGTCCTGTACAACTTTTTCACACTAGCATTGCTGTTTGGTTACTACTTACCTCACAAGAAAAACTTTCTTGTCAACTCCCTTTCCCAGTTGCTCTTTTTAAAGCGCTCAGCCAAGACTGGGGTGATGGGCGCTACCCCATTAGCAATTGGCGCCAGAGTTATCTATCACGTACATAAGAGTATGTGGTCTCAATTGAACACAATAGCTGAAAATCTAATTTTGGGGTATAATTCCCTGGAATAATCACATATCCCTTGCAATTTCCTTTCCTAATAAAAATTTCTTCTATTGCATTTTTTATTTTTATTTTGTTTTTTAAAAAGGTATAATAATATCAATATAGATTATAACAATAAAGAATTATTTACAATAAATTGAACATGTTTAATGTTAAAGTATAATTTAAAAATTGTTTATATAGTTGGTTGCAACTATGGGTTCATATAATAAGTACTTAAACATAAATGCACTCAATTTACCCGCCTTGAATTGTACACCTCAATTATGCTTTAAACAATTGATTGTTTAGAACTTGAATTAGTTTTTCCTTTGAGTATGATTTGATAAATAGATTCACTATTCTTAACCTGCATCATAAGTAATCATTAGTAAGAGATACATGAAAATCATTGGTTTTCATGCCGGGTGGCTATAGTGGCACTGATTCAATAAGGATCAGGTGATGCCTCACAAGGTCAAATCTGTGGCTTTCAAAAAAGTCAATGGTAATAAAAAGGGTTCACAATTATTTAAATAAAGTTAATCTATTTCTATCTTTTTTGATTGTATTTATTTGTTAGCTCTACAGTCAATATACTATTTGGTGCATTATAAAAAATATGTGTCTCTATATCTAGTATAATTAATTTTAATTAACTTTTATATGTAACCTTATATGTCTATAATACAATTTACTGTCAAGTCATTATATATAAATAATATTTTTCAAGTCCTAAAGAAACAAAACAAATAAAAAAACCAGAGAACCCATTTATCTGATTGGCTCAGATGCAAGGTCTTTGGGAAGGAAGGATTCCAAGTGCTTGTAAAAAGCCGCCACCACATTGGGTGGCATTGCAAATTGAATGACCTCAAGAATGTTGAAGAGATCTTTGGTGTCCTGCAAGAGGCCTTTCTTCACCTTATTCTTGATCCAACCAAATACCTCCTCAATTGGATTCAGAAATGGAGAATAGGGCGGAAGGAAGAGTAGTCTCATTGAACAATCAGCAAGGCAGTGGCTAGAGGTGTGACTATTTTTGTCAATGAGGGGAACTTGGAAACAACCGGATCCACTTTGTGGAGCCCAACATTATCAAGCACAACAATGTTGATTGTGCTGCGGTGATTAATCCAAAGGCACTCCTTGACAGTTTGGAGAAAATCAAGGAGTGACCTGCTGTTACTGCAAATTCAGAACCTAAAGGTAAAAATGCGGGATTGTCAAATTGTTTTTGCGTGAAATCACCTTCTTAATGGAGTAATTTTTATCCCAGAAAAGCTTACTTTTTTATATAAAAGGATGAAAAGTATTTCATTAAGTTGGTGAGTTCATGCAAAATTAATTTGGCAATCCCGCATTTTTACCTTTAGGTTCTGAATCTACAGTATGAGAACCCTTGATCATCTGATACTGGTCCAAACCGCAGAGACCAAGGAGCGCTACCATGGAATAGGTCTGGGAGCAAACAGCTGCACAATTTTCTACACCATTCTTGGACCCCTTCTTGACCCACCCATGCCTAGACATGAGATAGGAGGAAAACAATGATTCATCTATATAGAAGAACTGTATGTTGCCAGTCTGCTTTAGAGCCATATAAGTCTCAGCATAAATGCGGCAATCCTTAATAGTCTTCTTACTGTTTTGGTTGTACAGAGAAATACCCAGTACTTTCCAAGAGAAGCCCACATCAACCATGGCTTTGTAGACAAGGATTATGGAGACAGAAAGCACAAACTCTATTGTCACATTAATTGGACAGCAAGCGTGTCTATGTGGTAATACTTGGTTATCCACTGCTTGATTGCATTAATATGCACAGATTGAAGTATTTTGGGCTGCCGTTTAGCCTTTGGATTTTTGGTGACTTGACCAGTGTCACTGTATTTGGTGTTGAGATTATCAATATATCTGGCCATGACACTAAAATAGGACACAATATTCCAAAATGCCATACCTCTGTTCAAGCAGTTGAGGAGAGCTTCACAATCACTTTCCAACAACTGACACCAGTCCTTGGCGGGTACCGTAGCATCAAAGCTATTTGGCTCAACACACGGGATGGGAACCTTTGTGTAGAAGGTGGGATCACTCTTGCGTACAGCAGTACCATTGATGATGGAATACACCACAGGCGCAGATGGCTCTTCAGTGGTGGTCAATGGCTCATATGATGTATCAAAAACGCGGGGGCATGTGGTGGCAACTCTGGGATCCAGAGTGTGGGGCTATGCCACAACTGGATAAATAGTTGAGGTATATGTAACCTCATTGTTCCTGGTGACCCTGGTATAGGAGACTTTTGTGGCAGGCCTTAAGAGCAACTTCTGTCTAGGATTTAAGCTAATTGCTCTGGCTTGTGACACAGGAGGTGGTTGTCTGGCGCTGACGCCTTGGGAGGCCTATGTGTCAGAATTACTCCCCTCAAGTTGTGTTCTAGGTCTATTCTTGGACCCTCTGGGATGCCCTTGTGAACAGGCTGCCCTGCGGGCTGGTACAGGAGCTGGTTGAGAATGGGATAGTCTGTCCATAAAAATAAAATAAAAATATATGTTTTAGATTGAATATGTGTTTTATTTAAATTTTAAGTTTAGTTATAGGTAGCTATTTTCTCTTGATTTAGCCTTGAATAGTAACAGAATTTCTATATCCGTGATTTGAAGTATATAATATTGTATATTTTCCGGGTTTGGATAATTTTAAAGTTTAATCACTTTTTATGTCTAAACATGGTTATCAAGATTGAATTTTTCATTTTATTTTAGTCATATTGGAGCTTCTTGATTTGGGTTGGTGTTTCCTAGTGTGCTTACTGTACATTAAATTTGGATTCCAGTTCCTGCAATTAATATTTTTGTTTACTAGTGGCATTTAAAAGTGATTTTAATTTTGGTTCATGGATTTGACAATCCCGCAATTCCAAAAAACATAGTAAACTTAATGAAAATGGTTGGTGGATTTGAACACTTCAAATCTGATTCCAGGAATTTATTTTGTCAGTGGAAATATGCAGTTCAACTTGAAATTTGAAAAGTGTCTATGAGTTCCTGCAATTTTAAAAATTCAAATAAAAATACAAAGAATTCAATTTAATTAAAAAAAGGCATCCAGCAAATGTGATTCAAACTTTGGACCAAGGATTTGACAATCCCACATTTTTATGTTTAGGTTCTGAATTTACAGTATATATAAACTTTTAATACATGCTAAAAACCAAAATCAATGTATCTCTGTGAATACTAAACCAATATTAATATTCAATGGCTTATTTTAAAGCTACATATTAGCTCTTCTATTTTGAAAGAATTTAGAAATAAAAAAAGTTAAATTTTAAAATCATTTTTTAGCCTTGCTAGACTTAAAAGTAATGCTACACTTACTTAGATTTATATTATATATTTTTGTTGGATACATAATTTTAAATTAAATAAATAAAAGTTGAATTAAATTATAAGAATTTTTAAATAAGAAATTATAATTAAACAGATAATAAGTAATCTTAGCCTAAAAGTACACTGAAATAAATTCAATTGATTTATTATATTCAATTTTATATCTGTCCTTGAACAGGGCAACCACCTAGTGTTGTTAGGGGTTTTGTTACAATAGAAAGACAGATGGAGTGGATAACACACCCTCAAAAAACAAGGAACCAACAAAGAGCTGCAGCCAAAATCCCTGAAGACTTTAGACAAACTAGATGTCTTTATTATCAAAAAAATGGGTTAAAGCTGAAGACACCCAGATAGCCCTCAAAAATCTGGACCTACCTTGCTTTGCGCCAATTAATTATAATAAGAAAATCATGTGGTATTTTGCTTAAAAAAGGTAGCGCTAAACCTGCTGGGCACATTGTTTTTGGATTATGATGTAATTGATTTGAATTACAAGAAAGGCTCCCCAACTGCTGAAAATATTTGTACCAGCCAATCAGAAGCTGCAGAACCCTCACCACGCCCATCATAAACTCCCTTAAAAATCCCCTCATCCCTCTCTATAAACTTGTTTCTAGATGCTTTAATCACTCTGGAAAATTAAAAGAGTTCTTAAAAAATGCTTGAGCATTTGGGCCTTTTTGCCCCACTTTTTGATAATTTCACCTCTGTGTCAAAACAACATAATTGACTACCTGGAAAGGTTCCAACTAAACGGGTTTATGAACCTGTTGAGTATATACTTCTGGGAAGTATTTAAACAGGGTAAAGGGGAAATTTAAGAAGAGAATGATACTTTATTGGATATGAATACAGTAGTTTTAAAAGCTATGGCAACAACAAAAAATACCTCAGATTTAAACAAAATGACTTTGTATTTTAACAAAATCCAACTATCAGGTTAAAATATACACTCTGTTAACAGGGACTTTTGGCGTTAATGGACAAAATGGGTCAACACAGCAACAAATTGTCACACGCCAAGCAAGATTATTCAAAATACAATCCAAAATACACTGATTCACAAAAAAATGGTGTGATTTGACTTTCAGTGTACATATGGGTCATTATTTTTCTTGTTATGCCTAAGCGCTGGACTGATTTTTTTATAACTTGATTACATTATTCATATTCAAATTATTCAGAAAGATTAAAATACAATCAATTTCAAATCTTTAATTGATCTTGGGCTGAGATATTTTTTTAAAAAATAAATATCAATTTTAGAATTGAAAATTGCACCTTATAATATTGCTGGAAATATCTTAAGTGCTACTACATACTACAAGCTAAAAATATTTATGATGAGTTGCATGGGAGAGTACTAGCAGCCCCAGAGCTATAAATGCTATTACCCTATCTTTGGCTCATCATAAATTTCCTTAGTTTGTTTCAAAAAAGGTTGTTGTTTTTGAAAGACTGATAACTCTATTTAAAATACACCCTCTAGTAAGCTGCCCTACTTCATGAACTTGCCCTAATGCACCACTAACATCTTCTGATATTTTTGTTTCTCTGGTATCATCACATGATTTCAAATGATAAGTTATCTCAGAATATTCTGAGAAACTTTCAAATGTTAAAGGTGAAGTATACAACTTCCCATATTTAAAAAATATGAAAGATTAATGCGCAGATTTTTAACTTTGAGCTCTTTCCTTATAGGCCTAACTTTTCTTTCATAAATATAAAAGAATGACGTTTGAGAAATATTTGAGCCTGATAGCGCTGATTTATATAATTCTTTTCTTTTTTCTTCTTGCTCAAAAATATTTTCAATATCATTTATATTCTTAATATAAAGCTGATTTTCTTTCTCTTTTAATGTTTTTGATATTACACCAAAGTGACCATCAACAATACTTTTCCCATGACATTCTACAAATCTATTGTATTCAATAGACCCTTTAATGTATTGTGGTGCCTCTTTAAATAGATAATATAAGAATTCATAGGATCTAAAATGGTTTCCATTATCAGTCCATACTTTGATATTATTTATTTTTTTAAACTTATCTGATTTAAGAAGACTTATTAGACATTCACCTGAAAACAAAGAATCATGAGGCAATATTTGAAATAAAAAATCATGGTATTCATATTTAACTTTTTTGTTTTCTTTAAATACTAATGCAAACCCCAATAAAGAAATAGGTCTTTTGGAATAAAAACAGTTATTGGTTTCAATTGGACCACCACCAACTTTTAAATTCTCCTTAAAATCTATGACTATGATACATGATTCATTATCTAATTCATTGATATCTTTCTTATATTCCTTATTTTGATGAGCATAAAAGTCTTGGTGCTGATTAATAGCTTTTAAGTCACTGTTTATAGATTCTGGCAATAATAAGTTTTTACTTTCACATTCTTCTTTTGTTTTTTCTAAGGATGATTTTAAGCTACAAATATTACACATGTCAGTATGTTTTTTTACTTTTTATTATATTTTTGGTATTGATTTATAATAAGTTGAAAGTGATATTAAAATTTCATTTTTTATTTTCATATTTTCATATACAGTAGTTTTAAAAGCTATGGCAACAAGCAAAAATTCTTCAGATTTAAACAAAATGATTTCAGATTTAAACAAAAACAAGTCTCAGGTTAAAATATATACTCTGTTAACAGGGTTTATTGGCGTTAATGGGCAAAATGGGTCAACACAGCAATGAAAAGGTCACACGCAAAGCAAAACCATTCAAAATATAATCCAAAATACATCAATTCACAAACAAAATGGTGTGAGTTGACTTTTGGTGTACATATGTTTAGTATGTGGATTGGTGACAAAATACACCCAAGCAAGGTGTGTCAAAACCCAATCCAAAAACAAAACACAGTAGCAACTCACAATTTAAACAAAATCACTCACACAATGTGTGCAATGGATTGTAATCATGAATGATACCAAGGTATCTAAAATAAGACATGAGATCTGAAACATAAATTTTAAAAATATTGTGTTGGGTGTTTGAATTTGGCAGTAAAATCTAGGAAAATGGGTGGATTTTTTTTGAGTATTCTAAAATGGGTGTTGTAACACCAAAACAACTAAATAAGAAATAAAAAATCTATAATTGTGATATTGAGTGAAAAAATAATAATAATTGAATATCCATAAACAGATAAAAGCAAAAATTAAAATTAGAGAGTAACTTAATTAAGTTTTATTTAATATTTTATTAAATTCTAAAAATGGAAGGAACACAACAACAGACTACCATTGCACCTGTTGTGCGCTGCGGTTATGGTCGCCCCTGCGGGTCAAAGAATAGACTTAGTACAACACAAGTGCCTACTCAGGAGGGAGGCGGGAAAGAAGAGTTCCATAGTGACGCTGCACTGACACAGCCGGTTCAAGGAGCTCAAGATGCTAGGGTGCGGAGCATCAACCCTCGGGTCCCAAAGCTGACCTGGAAGCCCACCAAGGTTACCACAACAAAAATGGTTAGAAACAAGGAGGTGGAACTTACTTTGTATGTGTTTGACGTTGTGTACTGGCAAGAGTCGGTAACGTCAGCCATGCTGGAGAAGGAGTAACCTGTACTTGATACTAGCTATGAGCCCTACATCAGTGATGGCAATCAGGAGGATGACAAGGAGCCCCAGTTCTACCAAACCAATGAGGGACAGCTGGTGCTAAAGAAAGTTGCAGCCTTCTACAACAAGGTGCCCATGCTTTGCAAACCTATCATCAATCAGGATCCTGGCTTGTCTGAACCCACATAGCCCACCCAGAAGCGCATCCCTGATATCAAACGCATCATCCTACTTAAGCTAATGCAGGATTTGGGTGACTACAAGGCAGCCGCGGCCCTTGTTGGGGTGGATCCCAAGTACGCCAGCAAGACCTTCAACAAGTTCATTGATACTGGCTGAGTCCTTGCCACAGAGAAATCCTTGCGCGTTTCCACTATGCTCACCAATGAGCACAAATGGGCAATCTGCCAGTGGATCACCCGGGACTGCCATCTTGAACTGGCAAATATACAGGCTATGGTCAAGTCTGCTTTTGGGATCAAGGCCTCAATTTCCTTTTACTACCATCTGGTCAAGGGAATGCAATTTTCCTGGAAAAAACTTGGGGTATCCCCATACAATTGGAACAGCCCAGCCAATATCAAGACCCAGAAAAACTATGCAGAGGTGTATACTGCCCTCAAAGCCAAGGGGACAGTCAAATTTTACTATAATGACAAATCAGCATTTGCCTCGTCAATGCGCAATGAGTATGGGTATGTCCCCAGAGGCTCCAATGACGGGGTGGCTTGGTGTGCTGCAGTCTGCGCCACAGCATATTCCACAGTGGCTCTCCTTGGCCCAAAAGGAATTAAACTGTATCAAATGATATTGGTTTCTCACAATAGCAGGACCTTCCTATCATTTCTCTGATTGGTCCAGAAGCACCTGAGGCGCACAAGCCTGGGCTTCACCAACGTAATTTTGTTGAACAACATTGGTCTCCACAAGGTGGCTGATATTCTTGAAGAATTTCCATCAATTGACATAAGCATTGCAGTGGGCCCCCAGCAATTGGCCACAGCAAATATGTGGCTTTTCTTCCTCCCTGCCTATTTGCCCTTCCTAAATCCTATTGAGGAAGTCTTTGGGTGGCTCAAGCAAGTTGTCAAGCGAGGAACCCCAACTGGGACTGAGGACCTGTTTGATTTGCTGCAGGCCAGGATCCATACCCTCCCAGCTGAGACCGTGGCCAAATTCTATGGCCACGCTGATTTGTTCATCCCCGCGTGCCTAGCCAAACAGCCAATCAATTAAAGGCTTAGTGTGTCCAATTTTTATATTCTCTAATTTATTATTCAGCATTTATTTATTATCATTTTATATTTATATGTTTCTACGCCCGCAATCACATTCAGAAGATCCATCAATAGATGTAAGTTATTTATTTATTTTATTGTATATTATTTTATTATGCCATCTAAGGGTATCTCAAACGCTTGATACTGGATTACGCAAACACATTAATATCACTTTTGAAAAATAAATATAATAATCAAAAAAGTTAATGTAATGTGTCCAAGTCAGAAGTAGATTTTATTGAAATATATTATTATACTTTTATTAAGACCTTCTCTGGGATATATTCTGCAGATCTTGTTTGCTAAAATAAGAATTAGAAAAATTTATTATAATAAAAATATTATAAATTGCAATGGAATCATTTAGAAGAGAGAATTTATTAAGGTCCCCTATAGTGAGTTCAGCAGTATGTACCCACCCCATGATGGAGGTGGCTCACAACCTCCACTTGTGGACAGTGGATACACCAGTATTGAAATACTCACTCCTGCTGGTGAAGGGAAGTAGGGTCAGGTGGGAGTGAAGCAGCAGCTTTTCGGGCAGGGTTGCAAACCCGTAGATACCAGCCAGGACCAGGGCGTCCTGGATGACTTGATCCACCAAGTTGTACCCAGAGGGACCTTCTTCCCATCCAGGGAGAGCCTGGCCTTGTCAATCCCCAGAAGGACCCTGTCCAGGTCCTCAATCAACGCGCCCATCCCAAAGAAGAATAAAACCCCAGGTAAACAACGAGGTGAAGCCTTTGCCCAGCAAATGTTTCTGTAAACTTGCACAGTTTATTATAAACTGCGCTTATCTTCTTGTTGTGCTTTGTCCTGGCAAAGGTCAGCTCCATAGCTGCTGGGACCCCTGTCTCGTTGGCACTCCAGGCCAGCCTAAAGTCCGCCAGGAGGATTTTGGTCTTCTTTATGGCTGTTGCATCTGCAACAGCCAATTTGCTCACTGTGCGCCCAAAGTTGTCCAGAAGGTAAGATAGGGTATGCCCCAACGGGAAGCAGAAGCAAGCAGCCGCATGAGCCCGGCCCATCTCCGGTACATAAATGAATGGGAGCATCACCAGGACGTCCCAAACAAGCTCAATGGAGTTGACACAGTAAACTCCACTGAGTGATACTGGGTTCAGGCGGACCAGTTGGGCATCCTTGTAGGCAGTAACTGCCCACTTGGATGCCCCCTCTCCATGTGTCAGCCCAGCCAATGCCTCCCTGGACATAGGAAAGGACCTGTGGATACGGTCTTCAAGCTCCTGCATGACAGGGGGGACAGGAAAAGCTGCTTGGCCACATGAGTGGCGTAGTTGGCGTAGAATGTGGCAGGGACAAAAGGGACCAGGACCTGGCGGAGTTCATTATTGACTTCTTCTAAAAAAAAGGTAAATATTTGGAAATTTTTATTAATTATTATTTTAGGTTACCTTCTGCAGTCTCCTCCTTGTCCACAGCCTCAGCAGGCTTCACTATTCTTGGTGTAACCAGTTGTGCTAGCTGCTCAGTGTCATCTGTTTGGGTACATTTTGCGGGTCTTAGGTGGGCATACATTTCTGGGTCATCTGTCCAGACAGACGGCGCAGAGAGGGCAAAGGACTTGAATTGAAGGCCTTCCACAACGTGCTTCTGGACATTTAAAAGTTGCTCAATTGTTGTTTTGGGGGTGTCTGGAATCTTGGCCATGAGTGCTTTGGCAGACACCTTTTCAATTTGTCCCCTTCAAGGACGGCAGACTTAACTCTTGCTTTGACCTTGCGGTCAATCTCTTTAATGTTGGCAATTGCCAAGTCAAGGTCTTTTAGAGGCTTTTTGAGTTCTCTTAATTTATTTTTTACTAACCTTTCCATAAGTTTTTATAGCTTTTACCCCAATAAAATCCATGTTATGATGATATAAATGTCTTTTTTTATCCTTGTTTGTTTTCCCATTAACTACATTATCCCATTTTTTTACCCATTGTGTATATGTTTTACGCTTAACTCAATATGTGTTGTTTGCTTTGTGTCAGCATTCTTTCATTAATTGTCATATTATTTTTAGCACATAAACACAGCCCATTGTGAAAATATCAACAAAAATTTGATGATCAGCTAAATTTAAATTAGAAAATTATAGGTTAATTTTGTTTAGATAAAGTGTTTTCTGTTCCAAATTCAAAACCTTAATGATAAACTTTAAGCCAATTAGGGCCAAGTGATAAAGTGATTGTTGTGACATAAAGGGTCATTTAATAATTCTTTGGTGTATGTGCGCTAATTAATATGATTGGCTGGATGTTTTGCCATTGTGCTCCATTGCTTCTGCGGCAAGTTGTTGATGGACTAGTGCTAACCCAGCAGCTGATTGGGCACTAGTCCATCAACAACTTGCCACAGCAACTATGGCACAAATAGCAAACCGCCAGCTAATCATATTAATTAGTGCACATGCATCAAGAATTATTGAATGACACTTTATGTCACAACAATCACTTTATCACTTGGCTCCTGATTGGCTTAAAGTTTATCATTAAGATTTTGAATTCAGATCAGTAACAACTTTATCTAAACACAATTAACCTATAATTTTCTAATTTAAATTTAGCTGATCATCAAATTTTTGTTGATATTTTCACAATAGGCTGTGTTTAGGTGCTAAAAATCTTGTGTTCTGGATCTTGATACATGGTATAGTAAATATACATTTTTATAGAAATAAGCTGAACATAAGGAATAAAATCAACTATAAACAAATAGAAATTGAATAATTGAAATTCAAAAAAAGATAATATAAATAGAAAATGTTTGGTGACAGGGGTTTATTGAGGTGGGGAAGAGTGATGCTTAGTAGGCAGAATGGCGTGGGAAGAAGGACGTAGAGGCGGTGCTGGCCTGGAGAGTCTGGGATTGGATGGGTTGGGTTTGCGGGCGGGGGTGTTGGTGGCGGGGGTGGAGGCAGGAGGATTGCACGTGATGGCCGCTATATACCGCTCATTGTACTCCTCATCAGTCATTGGCTGGATGGGCTGGTAAGTGGCTCTGGGGCGGGGTGGGAAGTGCTTATCATTGTGTGATTGGTTGCCCATGTTCACATGGAAAACCATTTGCGCAAACAAGTCAGCCACCATTTGGTGACCAAAGAGAAAATTGTGATCAAGGACCCCAAGATAGAGGTCGTTGAAAGCCTGAGGGTGGTGCTCTCATAGTGTATCTCCAATGTTGAAGAAGATAAAATCAGCCAGATGGACGTTGGCATGGCTGGCGGGGTATACTGAGGCCTGGTGCCCGCGTCCCTGGATGGCCTCAAGGGCAGTGGAGCTTCCCTCCATCTGGTGGCTCTAGAAAACCCGGTATTTGGAATTCAAGCCATCCCAGGAGTTGAGCAATCCACCGAGGATGTGGCCGTATGAGTACCCATCAATAAAATCAGGGTTTGTCTAATAGTAGACAAAACCCTTGGCTGAAACAGCCAGAAATGCACCAATGAAAGTCCCCTTCTTGATCTTCTTCCTTTCATTCTTGGTGGCAGCTTTTCCTTGGGTGCCAAAATCATCAAAAGCTATGGATAGCTTATAGTAAGAGATGAACATGACATCATCTGACAGACTAGTCAGATCTCAACCAGGGTGGATTCAATGGCATGATCATATGGAGAATCCTTAATGCCATCCCATTGGTTGCCAGCAAAATTTGTAAGAACCCGTATGGAAACCACCTTCCCATACATCCAGAGCTGCACCATGCCCTCAGAGACCCATATGTTATGGTGTGCAAGCTGCTTCTGGACCTGGGTCAAGGGAAGCTTGGGGTCCTGCTGGAAAAGGTCAAGCATTATTTGGTAGATCTCAGTTATCTGGGACTCTGTGGCCTTCTTTGGCTTTTTGGCCGTCCCAATCAGATTCCCCTTATGCATTAGGTTGTTGAACTCCCGCATTATGGTGACTCAGGTAAATTGCAACTGGGCAGCAATCTGATCCCAGGACAGACTCTGCAGGTTGAGTGCCACAATTTCCTGAAGAATTTGGGCGGTGATGATTTGTTGCTTGGGGTGCTGGGCCGGGGGAGCTGAAGCCTGATTGGCTGAGGGGGGAGCAGGTTGGCTGATGGCAGAAAGATGTTCCAAATCAGGGTTGCCATCCTGTGTGTTAGTTGATGGGCAGCTTGTGCAGGGGTGGGTGTGGGAGCAGGGGCAGAGCTAGACGCTAAGTGACTCTCAAACAAGTCAAAGCCATAGGGGTCAGTGGTAAGGTACAGGTCAGCTTCCTTGTTACCCGCCTCAAAGGCTTGGGTGTAAATGGGTGTCTCTACGTTCTGAGCCTCACCTCCATTGAAGCTGGCTTGGCTGCTGCTGGCTTAGCTGCTGGCGCAGTTGAAGATGTTGCTATTGAAAACCATATTGAAATAAAACCTAGGATAAAATCACTAAAAGTAGAAATTTTAAAATTTAATGAATTATTTTCATTGTAATCTCAAGTCCCTATTTAGAAGGTTCTCAAAACCTTTTCATACAAATCTGGAGCCATGAAAATGGATAAAATGCCTCTAGTCCTAAATATGATAGCTGTTGATTGGCTGTATTACTGTTATTTTTTATTTTAGGCTGCTCATACTACACATCTTGTGTGACTTCATTTTGTTTTGTGGTTGTGTAATCTTGCTTCTAGATTGCTCCAATTTTGTTTCACTTTCGTCCTTCTGTCAGTGCCTCATATGAATCCTGCTTGGATTATAATATACTCTAGAATAGCATCCATCCATTTCAGTTGTTGTGTCAGTTCATTTTGTTTGTGATTTGAACTACACCGCTTGATGTTTGATATAATTTTGTATGATGGGCTAGTGAAATTTTGTTTTTGGTTTGACAGTCTATTTATTAACCAAAAATATTTAAATTAATTGAATCCTGAATCTCACGCAACTTGGATTTTGTTTAAATCTGAAATCATTCCGTTTTAATCTGAAGAATTTTTGCTTGTTGCCATAGATTTTAAAACTACTGTATTTCTTTTTTGTTTTTAATAGAGAATTTTTATTTCAGTTGAATATTAATTCATTTCTTTTTCAATGTCTTTATAAATTTTTTCTGGTGCTTTTTTCGTAAACTGGCTTGTTTTAAAAGAATTTTCCAGTAGTCTTTTTTAATTTTTTTTGATTATTTCTTTTTTTATTGAATAGTTATTATCTTTTTGGCTTTTTTTGTTTAAGCTTACATTTTTATTTTTATTTATTTTTCTTGGGTATTCAAACTCACTTTTGGTTGTATTAAATCCCATATCAGTAAGCTCATTTAAAGAGTAACTGGAAGTAACCAGAGATCTCAAGGCTGGGAGATGCTTTTGAGGAGCAGATTTCAGAAGATCCTTTAAGTTGTCAATTATCCCATTTAGTTTCTGATTTTAGATTAAAGGAATGAACTCTGTTTTTCCAAACTCAGTTTGAGTGAGAAAGTGATTGATGAAGGAATTAAGATTGCCTCCAGAAACAAAGAGAAATGCTTTCTTTAGCATAGAAATCTTTCTCTTTTTGTTGATGCTCCCAGTGAGGAAAATGGCTTTATGGCAGAAGTAAAGTTAACAGATTCCATAATATTGGACTTGTGATTGCTGATAAAGAGATGCTTTGTAGATATGCCTTGCAAAAGAGTGCTGGTTGCAGGAATTATATCTTTTTGTGAAGATGGTTTGAAGTAAATCTTAGGTGATGCTTTAGCTCTTATATACCAAGCCTTATGACACCATTCTGAAAGAAATGATGTGAAAGCTATATTTAAAATTTCAACTTGAATTTATATTTCTAGAATAAATGAAATCCTCAGTTTTCATGCATAAGTGATATATGCGTATTGACTAAACATCAAATTACACCATATCCTCTTTGTAATCTATGCAAATCAATTAAAATGATGTATTAACTTAATTATAACTGTTCCGCGTATTTTTAAAATTATAAAATATTAAAGAATTGTATCCAAAAAATGCTTAATTTGAGGTTTGCAGTTCACTTGAACCTCAAAATTCATCTAAACAGCAAATAAATTAATGTCCTAACTTCAAACTACCATAAAATCCTAAAAGATTAAGCTTTTTGAATGAAATAAAATGCGGAAATAATGCTCTTGATCTTATATTTAATTTCTTTAAATAAAAAGCATATATTAATTTATGAAAAAATAACTTTATTAAGCTTTAAGCAATCTATTTTATTTCATTATCAAAATAATATAATAAAATCTGACATATGCTCTTTTAAATTGCTTTTGCTTTAATATTCAAATTGTATATATATTAATATTTTAATATCAATGAAAAGATAAGATTCTTAGCTTCATTTTGATAGTTTACAGTGTGAAAAAATATTAACTTTTTGTTGAGTTATTACTGTTTTAAATATAAACATTTGTAATTTGATTTTTTTCAAAATTGAACTGTGTTATGCTGCAACTTGGGCAGCATGTACATTAAAAATGGCCTAATCCCTAAAATAATGATCCATATGTTTACTATGTGAATTGGTTATAAAATACAACCAAGTGCAGTGAGTCAAAACTCAATCCAAAAACAAAAAACAATAGCAACTCACTATGCAAACAAAAACACTCAAATGTTGTGTGCAATGGACTTTAATCAAGAATGATACCAAGGTATCTAAAATAAAGCACACAATCTGAAACATAAATTTAAAAAATATTGTATTAGGTGCTTAATTTGGCGTAAAATCTGGGAAAATATGTGGAAATTATTTTGGGTATTCTAAAATGGGTGCTGTAAAACCAAAAACAACTAAATAAGAAATAAAAAATCTATAATCAGGATATTGGGTGGGAAAAACTTTAAGTAAATATCCATATTTAAATAAAAGCACAAATTAAAACCAGGGAGTCACTTAATTAAATTTTATTTAGTTTTTTATTAAATTTTTAAAATGGAAGGAATACAACAACATAGTAAAAACAGACCTGTTGTGCGCTGCAGTTGTGATTGCCCCCGCAGGTCAAAGAACAGAGTTAGTTCAACACAAGTGCCTACTCAGGAAGGAGATGCAAGAGAAGAGTTTGATAGTGAACCTGCACTGACACAGCCAGTTAAAGGAGCACAAGCTGCTAGGGTATGGAGCATCAACCCTTGGGTCCCCAAGCTAACTCAGAAGCCCACCAAGGTGAATACAGCAAAAACAGTAGAAACAAAGAGATTAAACTTACCTCATATATGTTTGAGCCTGTATACTGCCAAAATTTGGTCCCATCAGTCATGCTGAGGAAGGTTAAGCCTGTTCTTGATACTAGCTACAAGCCCTAGGTCAGTGATGGCAATCAGGAGGAGGACAAGGAGCCCAAGTTCTATCAAACTAAAGAGGGACAGTTAGTGCTCAAAAAGGTTGCAGCCTTCTATACCAAGGTACCCATGCCTTGCAAGCCTGTCACTAATCAGGATTCTGGCTTTTCTGAACTCACAAAGCCTTCTCAGAAGCACATTCCTGATATAAAGTGCATTATTCTTCTCCAGTTCATGCAGGAATTTGATGACTACAAGGCAGCCACAGCCATTGTTGGAGTAGATCCCAAGTACACCAGCAAGACCTTCCATAAATTCATCAAGACTGGCCAAGTCCTTGCCGCAGAGAAATCCCTGCGCGTGTCCACCATGCTCACTAAGGAGCACAAATTGGCAATCTGTCATTGGATAACCCGGGACTGTCATCTTGAGCTGGCAAATATAAAGGCCATGGTCAAATCTACTTTTGGGATCAAGGCCTCAATTTCCTTTTACTACCATCTGGTGAATGGAATGTGCTTTTCCTGGAAAAAGCTTGTGATATCTCTGCACAATTGGAATAGCCCAACCAACATTGAGACCCGGAAAAAATACGCTGAGGCCTACACTGCACTCAAAAAGAAAGTGATGGTGAAATTTTACTTATTGACAAATCAGCATTTGCCTTGTCAATGCGCAATGAGAATGGGTATGTCCCTAAAGGCTCAAATGACAGGGTGTCTTGGTGTGCTGCTGTCCGCGCCACAGCATATTCCACAGTGGCTCTCCTTGGCCCAAAAGGAATTAAACTGTATCAAATGATATTGGTTTCTCACAATAGTAGGACCTTCCTATCATTTCTCTGATTGGTCCAGAAGTACCTGAGGCGCACAAGCCTGGGCTTTACCAATGTAATTGTATTAGATAATGTTGGTCTCCATAAGGTGGCCAATATTCTTGAGGGATTCCCAATGATCAATACTTGCATTGCAGTGGGCCCCCAGAAATTGGCCATGTTGAATTTGCTCATCCTATTACTCCCTGCCTATTTGCTTATCCTAAATCCCATTGAGGAGGTCTTTGGGTGGCTCAAGCAAGTTGTCAAGTGAGAGACCCCAACTGGGACCAAGGACCTGTTTGATTTGCTCCAGGCTGGGATCCACATCCTCCCAGCTGAGACTGTGGCCAAATTTTATGGCCACACTGATTCATTTCTCCCTTTGTGCCTTGCAAGCAGCCAATCAATTAAAGGCTTAGTGTGTCCAATTTTTTTATATTCTATAATTTATTATTCAGCATTTATTAATTATCATTTTATATTTAGAAGCTTTCAAGCCCACAATCACATTCAGCTGGACCATCAATGAAAGTTAGTAATTTATTTATTTATAATCATTTTTTATTATGGCATCTAAGGGTATCCCAAACACTTGATACTGGATTATTTTTTGCAAAAATTGTTTTCTAAAATAATAATTAGAAAAATTTATTATAATAAAAATAATATAAATTTTAATGAAATTTATTGGAGGACAGAATTTATTAAGAGCGCCTGTAGTGAGTTCTTTGGTATGTACCTACCCGGCAATGGAGGTGGTGCACAACCTCCACTGCCATATTGTATATGGTGGATACACCCTGATTAAAATACTCCTGCCTGCTAGTAAAAGTGAGTATGGTGATGTGGGTGTTTAGGAGCAGCTTTTTTGGCGGGGCTGCAAACCTGTAAATCCCAGCCAGGACCAGGCCGCCCTGGATGACGTGGTCAACTGAGTTGTAGCCCGGGTGACCTTCATCCCATCCAGAGAGATCCTGGCCTTTTCAATCCCAAGGAGGACCCCATCCAGGTCCTCCACACTTGCGCCCATTCCAAAGTAGAAGATATACCCAAGGTAAACAACAAGATGAAGCCTTTGCCAAGCAAAGGCTTCTATAAACTCACAGAGTTTGTTGTATACTGAGCTTATTTTCTATTTCTATTTTTTTAGTAAAGATCAGTTCCATGGCTGAAGGGACCCCTGTCTCATCAGCGCTCCAGACCATCCTGAAGTCTGCCAGGTGAATTTTAGTCTTCTTTACGGCTTTTGAATCTGCAACAGCCAATTTTCTGGCTGCACACCCAAAGTACTTGAGCAGGTAAGAGATGGTGTGCTCCACCAAGAAGCAGAAGCAAGCAGCCGCATGGGCCTGGCCCATCTCTGGTATGTTATTGAATGGGAGCGTTGCCAGGACGTCCCAAACAAGCTCAATGGAGTTTACACAGTAAACTTCACTGAGGGCCACCGGGTCCAGGCGGACTGATTAGGCACCCTTGTAGGCAGTAACTGACCACTCAGATGCCCCCCCACCATGAAAAAACCAAGCCAATGCCTCCCTGGACATTGGGAAGGTGCTGTTGATTTGATCCTCCAGCTTGTGCACAACAGGAGGAGATAAGGCCAGCTGCCTTGCCACATGAGTAGCATAGTTTGCGTAAATGTGGAGGGGACAAAGGGGACCAGGACTTGGCGGATTTTGCTGTCTATGTTTTCTAAAAAACAGGTGATTGTTTCCATATTTTTATTAATTTTTAGACCTCTTTCTTCTTTTTTCTAAGCCTGCAGCCTCAGACAGCTTGGCCACCCTTGGCAAAACCAGCTGTGCAGGCATCTTGATATTATCCTTTCTTGCTTGCTTGGCTGGCTTGAGATGTTCTTACATCTCAAGAACATTTTTCCATACGGACGGCACAGAAAGGGCGTAGGCTTTGAATCACAAGCCTTTGACCACCGTTTTTGAATGTTTAGAGAACTCTCAATGGTTTACTCTAATGTGTCAGGCATCTTGGCCATAAGCGCCTTGGATGTCACCTTGTCAATTTTATTATCTTCAAGGACATCAGACTTTACTTTTTCTTTGAACTTGGGGTCAATGTCTTTGATCTTTGCAATTGCATGGTCCAGATCTTTTAAGAAGCTTTACAAGTTCTCTCATTGATTTTTCTAACCTTTCCATAAGTTTTTATAGCTTTTACCCCAATAAAATCCATGTTATGATGATATAAATGTCTTTTTTATCCTTGTTTGTTTTCCCATTAACTACATTATCCCATTTTTTACCCATTGTGTATATGTTTTACGCTTAACTCAATATGTGTTGTTTGCTTTGTGTCAGCATTCTTTCATTAATTGCCATATTATTTTTAGCACATAAACACAGCCCATTGTGAAAATATCAACAAAAATTCAATGATCAGCTAAATTTAAATTGGAAAACTATAGGTTAATTTTGTTTAGATAAAGTGTTTGCTGTTCCAAATTCAAAACCTTAATGATAAACTTTAAGCCAATTAGGGCCAAGTGATAAAGTGATTGTTGTGACATAAAGGGTCATTTAATAATTCTTTGGTGTATGTGCGCTAATTAATATGATTGGCTGGATGTTTTGCCATTGTGCTCCATTGCTTCTGCGGCAAGTTGTTGATGGACTAGTGCTAACCCAGCAGCTGATTGGGCACTAGTCCATCAACAACTTGCCACAGCAACTATGGCACAAATAGCAAAACAACCAGCCAATCATATTAATTAGTGCACATGCATCAAAGAATTATTGAATGACACTTTATGTCACAACAATCACTTTATCACTTGGCTCCTGATTGGTTTAAATTTTATCATTAAGATTTTGAATTCAGATCAGTAACAACTTTATCTAAACACAATTAA
The DNA here is from genome assembly GCA_014839935.2 of Entomophthora muscae. Lineage (NCBI taxonomy): Eukaryota > Fungi > Entomophthoromycota > Entomophthoromycetes > Entomophthorales > Entomophthoraceae > Entomophthora > Entomophthora muscae. The sequence continues at coordinate 35,007 of QTSX02002926.1, read as the reverse complement.
CCTATAATTTTCTAATTTAAATTTAGCTGATCATCAAATTTTTGTTGATAATTTCACAATAGGCTGTGTTTAGGTACTAAAAATCTTGTGTTCTGGATCTTGATACATGGTATAGTAAATATACAATTTTATAGAAATAAGCTGAACATAAAGAATAAAACCAACTATAAACAAATAGAAATTAAATAATTGAAATTAAAGATAAGATAATATAATATAAAATAAAAAAATTGGCAACAGGGGGTTTATTGGGGACGTGGAAGAGTGATGCCTACTAGGCATAATAATGTGGGAGAGAAAACTTCAAGGTGGTGCTGGCCTGGGAGTTCTGAGATGAGGCAGGTGGGGCTGGCAGGTGGGGGGTGGGGTGGCAGCAAGGGAAGAGGCAGGAGGATTGCGCGTGATGGCCACCATATACCCCTCTTGGTATTCCTTATCTGTCATTGGCTGGATTAGCTGATAGGTGGCTGTGGCACGGGGGGAGGAAATGATTCTTTTGTGATTGGTTGCCCATATTCATGTGGAAGACAATTTGGGCAAACAAGTCAGCCATTATCTGTTACCAGAGAGAGACTCATGGTCAAGGATCCCAAGATAAAGATCATTAAAGGCCTGAGGTTGGCGCTGCCGGACTGTGTCTCCAATATTTTAGAACACTACATTGGCCAGATAGATATATGCATGACTGACAGGGTAAACTGGGGCCTGATGCCTGTGTCCCTGAATTGCCTCAAGGGCAGTGGCGCTATCCTTCATTTGGTGGCTCAAGAAAACCCAGTGATGGGGATTTGAGCTATCCCAGGAGTTGAGCAATTTGCCAAGGATTTGGCTATATTTTTAACCATTGGCAAAATCTGGGTTTGTCCAATAATAGACAAAATCCTTGGCAGGGACATCCAGAAACACACCAATAAACAATCCCCTCTTAACCTTCTTTCTTCCTTTTTTGGGTGGCAGCTTTTCCCTGATTGCCAAATTTGTCAAAAGCTATTGATAGCTTGTAATAAGAGACAAAAATGACATCATCTGTTAGACCAGTCAAGCATTGTTCCAGGATGGATTCAATGGCATGATCATATGGAGAATCTTTAATGTCATCACATTGGTTGCCAGCAACATTGGTCAGCACATGGACTGACGCCACTGTTCCATACATCCAGAGCTGCACCATGCGCTCAGAAACCCATATGTTATGGTGTACAAGTTGTTTATGGACCTGGGTCAAGGGAAGCTTGGGGTCATGCTGCAATAGATTGAGCATGATTGGGTATGACTTGTTGATTTGGGACTCAGGGGCCTTCTTGGGCTTCTTAGCTTTCCCAACCAGGTTTCCCTTATTCATCAGGTTGTTGAATTCCTGAATTATTGTGTCTTGGGTAAATTGCAATTGGGTGGCAATCTTTTCCCAGGACATACCACACAAGTGAGTGTCACAATTTCCTGGAGAATTTGGGTGGTGATGATTTGGTGCTTGATGCGCTGGGCTGCAGCTTCTAAAGCCCTATTGGTTGAGGGGGGAGCAGGTTGGCTAGTGGCAGGAAGTTGTGCCAAATCAGGGTTGCCATCCTGATTGGCGGGCTTGTTGGCAGCTTGTGCAGGGGTGGTTAAGGGGGAAGGGCAGAGCTGGGCCCTAGGTGACTGTCAAACTAGTCAAAGCCATAGGAGTTGGGGGTCAAGTACATGTCAGCTTCCTTGTTACCTGCATCAAAGGCCTGGGTGTAAACAGGTGTCTCTATGTTCTGAGCCTCCCCTCCATTGAAGCTGGCTTGTTGCTGCTGGCTTAGTTGCTGGCACCATCAAAAATATTGCTGTTGAAAACCATCTTAAAATAAAACCTAGGATAAAATCACAAAAAGTAGAAGTTTAAATTTTATGATTTATTTTTATTTTAATCTCAAGTCCATATTTTGAAAGTTCTCAAAACCATTTTACACAAATCAGGATCCATAAAAATGAATAAAATGACTCTGTTCCTAAATTTTATAGCTGTTGATTAGCTGTTAAATTGTTATACTTCTATTTTAGGCTGCTCATACTACACATCTTGTGTGACTTCATTTTGTTTTGTGCTTGTGGAATCTTGCTTCTAGATTGCTCAAATTTTGTTTCCTTTTAGTCCTTCTGTTGGTGCCTCAGTTGAATCCTGATTGGATTAACATATACTCCAGATCAGCATCCATTCAACTCACTTGTTGTGTCAGTTCATTTTGTTTGTGGTTTAAACTCTGCTGCTTGATATTTGACATAATTTTGTATAATATGCAAGTGAAAATTTTGTTTATTGTTTGATGGTTCATTTTTTAACCAAAATGTTTAAATTATTTGAATCCTGACTCTTGTGCAACTTGGATTTTGTTCAAACCTGAAATAATTTTATTTAAATCTGAGGTATTTTTGGTTGTTGCCATAGCTTTTAAAACTACTGTATGGAATAATATATAGTATCATAGAAAGCCATATACTGTCAATTTATGTCATGATGATCATAGGGCTTATCTGAGTAATTCTCTTCTTAAGTGATGAGGCTTGTTAAAGTTGTGTTCCTCTTAGGACTTGGAATTTTTTATCCCCGTATTAGATGGTTGAATGATAGTAGTGCCACTGACATATTAATCAGTTGGGGAATCATTCAGTGAGTCACTTGGGGAATTGATTCCCCAAGAGGGAGTAATTGAAGATGTTGTGACATCTCTCTCTGGAGTTTCTGGAAGGTGGAACCTTGGGAATTTTCTTGAGAGTGTCAGGGATGCGGGCTTGGTATTGATCCAGTTTGGTGTTGGGTACAGAGAGCTGCACTGTGCTTTCCTTGCTTTGCATAGGCAAAGGCGGTCATAGTGCATGTACTTGAGTTTTGTTCAAGCGCCAATATCTTTGATTAAGTAGGTATTGTTGGGTTTAACTTCCATGACAATGCCTGGTCCTCTTAACCCTGGATCCAGTTTGTGTTGATTTTGGTTGACAACCCAACTCTCCTCTCTGACTTGGAATCTTTCTTGTTTTAGCAGGATTTATTCTCTCAACCCTTTTCTTTTTCATATCTTCCTGATTATTTATGGCACACTGTATGTTGGGGTCACTGTTGTCTGGTACCTTCTTGGGTTGAGGTAAGTGTGGACCTGCAGTAGTACTAATTAGGGAAGGCTTGTGCCCATAGATAATTTCATATGGGCTTTTAATTGTATTGCAGTTGACTTGGGTTCTGCACACCATGAGTGCTGTTGGTAACATGTTGACCCAGGCTTTTTGGATTTTGGCAGACAACTTACTGAGGGCCTCTAAAAGGGATTTGTTCAGTCTTTCTACTCTTCTATTTGCTTGCAGGTGATAAGGACTGGCTAGTGTGTGTTTTATTCCGCGTTTGGCAAGGTAGACATTGGTTTCAATAGCTTTAAGTTCAGTTCCTCTGTCCGTGATTAGGAGCTCAGGTTTTCTAAATTTTGCTATGATTTTTTTACTAATAAAATGTCTTACATCATTTCCTTTGTGTTCTTTTGTAGCTTGTGCTACATGCTATCTAGTTACATAGTCAATAGCTGTGATAATTTACTTTTTGCCCTTGTTCTCACCAGGTATTGGTCCTACAATATCCTGTGACTACACCTTGAAAGATTGTGTGATTGATACTGGTAGTACTGATTTGGGAAAAGCCTTGGATTAGGCTTACTTTTCACAGACTTCACATTGATCCAGTACCTCTTTGATGTCATACAGCATGTTGGGCCACAAGTACGGTCTTGAGATATTCATGCAAGTTCCTAATACAGGTGTGTCCCAGATATCTGTGGTTTTGAAGGATGGTTTCAATCTTTTGTGTTGATGAGATGTAGGGTAAAGAATCACCGCTTGGTAGTATGAGGTGTACCTTATTGTCAGGGAACCAACCCTGACTGGCTGGCTTTCTAGCATCTGGGGACTGGCAGGTTGCAGACTGGGTGGGCAGGACCCACCAAAGGATTGGTGCTAACTTAATGAGGTAGGACATTGACTTGCCCAACCACAACCACGGACTGGCAGCAGGGACAATAGTATCTATTACTCCCGTGAGAGTTATATATACAATTTCAAAAAGCTTGTTGGCATGGTCCAGCAGGAGTTTGGCGGCGGAGGCAGGCATTGGCTTGGGGGTGACAGGTGGCTCCATGTCAATTTGGTAGGCAGGGAGGAAGTTGTATTTATCTCTGAACAGGCTGGATTTGATTATGTACCAAGGACCTTCTCGGTTGTATCTGGTTCTCTCAGTGATTCTGGCCCAGGGGTCCCAGGCTAGTATGTTGTTGGTGGTATAGTCTCTGTACTCAGGCTTTAGGGGGTACTTTGTGAAGTGGACGGGACCAAAGGGAGCACCTGGCAGGCAGTACATAGCTGGCGGGTTGGCAGGGGGGATAGAGGATCTTTGAGTGAACTGACAGATTACAAGGATAAAATACGGCAATAATTGGGGAAACCAATATCTCATAACCTTTATTTAAAAATGACAATGGGGTTTTGGTCTTGGCCTGACAGGTATTTATCCCACACTGCCAGGCTTCACTTCTTGGTTGGCTTTTTCTGGACTTGGGCAGGTTGGCATCAGGTGTCTCAGATGGCAGTGTGGCACTTGACACTGGCGGTTTGCCACTGGCCGCTTTGGTGTGAGAAGACTTCAAATCCTTCTGTTTATTGATTTGAGTGTTGGGTGCTTCTTTGGGTTCAGTGCCTTCCCCAGGACTTTGGGAGAGTTCAGAATAATTCTCAGGGGGAGACACATCTATTTCACCAGGCAAATTGCAGGTGTCAGGCGTTGGCACCTCCAGGGAATTCTTGGCATCTCACACTGGTGGTTTGCTTACAGAATCCTGCTGGACAGCTAAGGGTTTGGGTCCTGGCAGGCTGGTAGCAACTTCTTTAATTAGTAGCAGGTTGTTGTGTTCCCAGCCTATGAGTCTGGCAGTCCACAAAATGTTTTGTCCAGGGTTTGACTCTGGTTCCGTATTTTGAGATTTAAGAGCATCCAAATTGTCATTCCTGACACTTATACATTTATGAAAAAATATTTTTTCTTGAGGAATTTCTCTTGGATGTCCATTAGTGTACCAGGTGGGAGCCCTTCTTGAAGATTCCTGTTAGAGATCCAGTCTTGGGCGGCCGGCCTGTTGTTTTCAGGGGTAACTTGGGCCAGTGTTTTAGCAGGCAGGGCCCACCACAAAAGAGGAGCTAACTTAAAAAGGTAGAAAACAGACTTCTCCACCCAAGACCACGGGCCAGCGGCTGGTATGATAGTGTCAATCACCCCTGTGAGGGTGATGTACACAATTCCAAAGAGCTTGCCAGTATGGTCAGTTGGGAGGTCAGGCAAGGAAGTAGGCATAGGTTTGGGTGTCACAGGCGGTTCCATATGGATATTGTAAGCAGGAAAGTAGTTGAATTTTCCTTTAAACAATTTTGGTGTTGAGAATATCCATGGGCCTTGACAATTGTATCTAACAGCAGATTTTATGCAGGCCAAAGAATTGAGTTTGAGTATTTTTTCTGGGGTATAGTCCTTGTATTTGGGCTTCAAGGGGTAATCAGTGAAGTAAACGGGCCCAAAGGGTACACCTGGAGGACAGAAAACTGCAGGCAGAGGGGCAGAAGGGCCAGAGGATCTCAAACTGAATTGGTAGATGGCAAATAAAAAATAAGGCAGTAGCTGTATAAGACAAAATAACATAACCTTTATTCAAAAATGGCAATAAGTTTGGAGCACGGGGTCCTTTGGTCTATATAGCACCCCACCTTCAAACTTGATATTTTCCATGAGGGGTTCATCAGGGCATTGGGAAAGGAAGGCCTGGGGGGACTGGGTGCTTGAGTCCAAAGGCAGCAAAATGGCACTTGGCCTGGAATTTCTTTCATTGGTCAAGAATATCAAATTGGCTACCTGATCATCTTTCTTTAGAGTCGTGGTCATGGGGTTGGGCCGCGGGCCCGTGCCTCTTTCTGGGGACAGCTCTTGATTGACCACTGGTGTAGACTTCAAATTCATGAAACTAATAGTTGCCGCTTCAGTACCTCTATTAGGCGCTGTGATTAGTCTTCCATTTGGTGAATAATTTCCTTGGTTTGGCCTGTTTCACTGCATGGGCTAACATTCTTGGTATCAGCTTGTGGGGGCTCAATCCCAGAAAAACGTGGGCGGGCGGTCCTTTGGTCCACAGGCCCAGCAGCCTGAGGGGGTCTAGGGTTGGGGTTTAATTCCTGCTCCCAGGCCTGGGTTTTAAGAGAGGAAGAATTGTCAATCCTGAAAATTCCCCATAATTAACATAGGCCAATCTGGGCCCCCATCAGTGCATAAGACATGTTTACTGTACAACCTTGCTAGGGTGTCTGCAATAAGCATTTCCCTGCCTGGCTTATATTCAATTGGCATGGGGTACCTTTGGATAAGGCTCATCCACTCTGCTTGTCTTTGTGATAGGTGCAGTTGGGTTTTAAAGAATATCAATGAATTGTGATTGGTCAGCACCTTGAACATTTGTGCGCCTTCCAGGTAGCATAGCCACTTCATGAGACAGTGCACAATAGCTACAAGTTCCTTGTTGTGTATTGGATATCTTTGTTCACCATCAGACAACTTTTTTGATTTGTATGCTACAGGGAGGAAGTCCTTTTCTGCATTCTGGATTTTAATTAAATCTTCAATTGCGTAGTCAGAAACATCAGTTTCCAGTTTGTATATTCCTTTGCGGCTGGGATATTGTAGGATAGAGGCAGTGACTATACATTCTTTAAATTGTCAAATTTTTCAATCTCTCTAAGGTGTCCATACAAATTTGGTTGTATTGTCTGTGATTGCAGACAACAGGGCAGTTAAGGCGCCCCATTAAGGAAAAAATCTCCTGTCATAGGCTACCATACCAAGGGATGTTCAGACCTTGCTTTTGTTTCTTGGCGTTGGCATGTTGGTAATGCCACAGATCTTTTCTGGGTCTGGCTTTATCCTGTTCTTGCTGATAATGTGGCCAAGGAATGGGAGTTCAGACAGAAAAAGTTGCATTTGGAAGTCTTGGCAATGAGTTGATTATTTTTGAGGGTCTGAAGGACTCTGCAAACATCTTTTCAGTGCTGTGTTAAGTTCAGACTATAGATAATAATGTTGTCTAGGTATATTATTACCTGTTTTCTTAAGTGTTCTTTAAAGACTTCATTCATGAATGTCACAAAGGTACTGGTAGCGTTTGTCATACCAAAGATGATAACTACTCATTTGAAGGATCCATACTTGCTTCTGAAGGCTGTCTTTGGTATTTTCTCTGGTTTTACACAAATTTGGTGATATCCTGTTGTCAAGTCAATTTTTGTGAAAACTTGGGACCCCCCAGAGCATCAAAAAGTCCATCAATCAGGGGCAGGGGATACTTGTTCTTAATTATGACCTTATTGAGCACTCTGTAGTCTGTGACTAGGCAGATTCCACCATCCTTTTTTGCTACAAAGAAGACAGCAGCACCAAAAGGTGATTTTGAGGGTCAAATGTGGCCTTTCTCAAGGACTTTGTCAAGGTAAGCCTTTAGGGCGTCATCTTCTTGTGGTGTTAGATGGTATATGGGTTGTGCCTTTGATACACTTCCCTTGAGTTCAATTTTTTGTTGTATGCCTTGGTCAGGTGGTAACCCTGGTAAAGCTTCTTGGAAGACAGAAAGGGAATTTGATGGTCAGCTGTGCTTGGGTTGGATCTCTCTCACGTCTTGTTTCTGTACTCTTGGAGTGGATAACCTCATACATGCAGGAGTTCCAATTGATTTTGCTGGGGTCTTTTTCCTCTTCTGTCTCTATGATCTTTACAAACATGTGGTCCTTCATAAGTGTGTCAAGATGAGTTGGGTAAACATGGTGTTCACCTCACCTCATTGTATGGTGAGGATAGCGTTGTCCCAGTCAAATGAGTTTTGGTCTTTCTCATCCAATAAAGGTCAATTATAACATCATACTTGGGGATTGGTATGATTGGGCCACTGAGTGTAGTCTGTACGTCTCTAATTTGGGCGCAGAAAGTTTTTGTTTCTCTGTTGACTGGTGTGCTCCTGTTATCTGCTATGACAACCCTCTTGACATTGCTTTGGACTGTGGGTAGTTTCATGAGATTGGCAAATTTCTTGTCAACAAGGGACTTGTCTGCTCCAGTGTCAGGGCCCAGAATGGGCCAGACAAAACCCTATGTTGCATAGGGTCAACACCTGCAATGGAGCAATCAAACAACTGAACAATTGCGTCGTCAATCACACAGATTAACCCAAAGAAAACTTTGATTCTAGGTGGAGAATCAAACCCTGGTCAATGCCAAGCCTGGGGAAAATTGAAAACCCTCCCAAAGCCAAGTGGAAAAGATTTTAATTGGCCCAAACCCTCTGAAACCCAGAATTGGGGACTTGGGTTGCCAAATGACCCAAAATCCCCCTACCAGCTTCCTCAGGGCAAAAATAATGAGAAGATCCATCTAACTGACAAATCAGGAGTCACCAATGGAACCCAGCTTAAGAATAATCCATTTACAACCAATAAGAAGTTACCAGTAAGCCAAATTGCAGTTTCCCAGAAGGATATAGCTGGGAACACTGGCATCCCCTTTTCTTTGTTGACATCTTGATAAAAAAATTTATGCCTAGAAATTATTATCTTATTGCAGGAATTGTCTATTCTTGATCAAATTTAATTATTCTCTTTGCATCCATTTGTGAATCCACTACACAATACAAACTTTCATATCCATATCCTCCCGGCTACACTCCTGCTGCTCTTTTCAAACCACCTTGCGCCCTTGACTTGGAGTATTTCCATCCCCACCATCTGGATCTGCCACCAGCTATGAAGGAGATTCCTACTGCTCCTCCTCTCCCCAACGCGCCTCCCACCCAGGACTTTTGCAAGCTGGGGTTTGTCTATATCACAGTATTGGGGCTGGCCGACCAAGTTGTGCCCCATACTGGGAGTTGGAGCCCCCTAGCCACTGCTCTCAACTACCTGGTTTGTATAGCGCCTATTGTGTACATGGCCTTCCAGGCCCAGCCTGCCTCTCCTGTGGGAGTCCAGCCGGACTCTGGTATGGGCTGTGACATCCAGTGTCAAATAATGCTATGCCCTGATATCTGCAAAAGCAGAAAGGATAAGTGATGAGTTTATTTCCAGTTTGGGTGGCAAATAGTAGAGTATTGCTGGAGGGTACTTGGATCAGGGTGATTGAATCCACATCTTGGTCCCTGTACAAGTTTTGCAAATTGGGGGAGGGCGGCACGCCTAAGCACTCCCCTGAGCTTTTCCCTCCTTGTTGGTGTCTTTAGTGCTTGCATGATTAGCTTGAGCAGTACAATTCACGTTTTGAGCATGGGTGTTATTGCTTCAGTTGCTCTTCTTGTTAGGGCAAGGGTCCTTTTTTGCTGTGGGACTCTCTTTTTGTTTGTTTGCTGCGTGCAGGTTGTCAGAATTTTGGGCTGTATGCTTTCCTTCCAAGAATACATCTTCAAGATTCTTGCAGCGGGTCTGTAAGGGAGGGGGGCTAGACTAACAAAGTCTGGCTCCCATCCTGGTGAGACTGATAAGGAGCACCTTTTGGGGAAGCTTTGAATATAAAAGTAGGAGGAGAAGAAGTATATTTTATTGGATGATACTTTAGACTTATATAGATTTAGCTGTAGCGGGGATATTAGTTGGACCAAACCCAGGGGCTGGTCATGTATTGAATGGGTTTGAGTCGTTGGATACCTAGACAGTAATGTGATATTGATTTGTTGCCATTTCCAGTATGCCAAATGGTATATTAGAAAGGCACCAAATTGGGCAATGACTGGATGTCAGGTGTGATGGCAATAACTGGAATACTTGTACATCCAGACCCTTGACACACCCCTCCCTTAAGGGTTTACTTGGGTACATCAGGAGGGGGCTTTGTCTTGACAGCTGCTGCCTGATGTTCCTGGAGTTTTTTACTAGTGGGCACCAACTGGGTCAAGTGTTCTCCTTTGCTAGGGCGGAGGCAAGATCTGTGGTACTTTTTGGTGATGGGCTCTTTGGCACACTGGAACTTAACCAGATAAGTGTTCCTGTCTGGTTGGTGTCTGATGATTCTTCCTGGTCCCCTGTGTACTGAGTCTAGTTTCTTTCTGTTCCTGGCTAGGACCCAGACGGGGGAGTTGATGGGGAGTGGGTCCTCTGTTGAGGTTACCTTTTGAGTTTTGAGTCTCTTTATTTCAGCCACTTTGGCTTTGAGGCGTATGTGTTGTAGAGCGGGTTTCTGTTCTACTGTGGGAGGTTTCCCCGGGGGATCTTTACATATGGCTGGTTATTGCAGGTGACTATTTCTGGCTTGTACCTGTATGTTAGTTCAAACAGTGAGTAGCCTGTCCCTTGATTGATACAAAGCTGGGATACTAGTAATGCATGTTTCATGTATAGCAGCCATGTGTCTTTGGCTTTGCCATCCATTATTTTCTCCAGGGCTCTGATAAGGCTTCCGTTAAGGCGTTCAACTCTGCTGTTGGCCTGTGGCCTGTAGGACAAGGTTGTGGAGTGTTTGATGCTTTTTTTTAGATTGTTGTTTACTATGTGGCATGTTAGCTCTTTTGCTCCATCTGTTATGATGTAGTCTGGAGTGCCGTAGTCTGCTATGATTGCTTTATTGATGAATTGATTTATTGTTTCCGCCTTGTGATATTTTGTTGCCCAGCAGATGGGCCAATGTGAGGCAAAGTCAATGGCTACAATTAGGAAACATTGATTTGTTTTGGTTTCTGGGAAGGGTCCCACTACGTCCAGTCCCCACACCTTAAATGGTTCAGGGTCAGGTACTGGGTTAACTGTTGGCTGTGGCGCCTTGGTGCTGGTGTATTTTTCACATATTGTACACTTTTTTTAGAACATTGCTTATGTCATGCTTCAGGTTGGGCCACCATACTATCTCTTTCAGTGTGAGATATAGGTTGTTAGCCTTTGTGTGTCCTAGCAGACAATGATGTCTTAGTATAGTGTCAACTCTTTGTGCAAGTGGGATGTATGGAATGTGTTTATCTTTGATGATTTGGTATACCATGCCATTTGATATGTGGAAATTTTTTTCATTCCTCACTAGCGTATTGTGGGTTAGTTGATGTGTGGAGGGATTCTTTCCTTTTTTTGTACTCAGTGTTGTATAGGTTGGGCCATTCAGGGTCCAGGTGGTCAGGGTGATCCTCTCTTGGCTGGCATAGCCTAGAGAGAGCATCAGCCGTGACCAGCTCTGCCTCCTATTGTATTGGATGTCCAAGTTAAGCTGTTCCAGCAAGGACATTCATTTGGCTTGTCACCGTGTGAGTATGTTCTGAGTTTTGAAATAGATTAAGGATTTGTGGTCAGTTGGCACTAGGACATTTAAGTGTCCTTTGAGATAACATATCCATTTCTTGCTTGTGTGATATATTGCTAGCAATTCTTTATTGTGTATTGGGTACCTTTGCCCAGTGTTTGTTAGTTTTCTGATTTTTTAACATACTGGCAGGAAATCTTGCTGTCCTGGCTGGCAGATGTGCAGGACTGCGCCAATAGCGGTGTCACTAGCGTCTGACTCAAGCTTGTAGCACCCATTGTTATTAGGGTATTACAAGATTGGTGCTTCAATCAAAGCTTTTTTTTAGTTGTAAATTCTTGTCACATTATGGATTCCAGATTTATTTCTTTTTGGCATTACCTTTGGTTAGGTCATTGATTGGTGTGGTGAGCTTTCCGCAGTCTTTGATGTATTTCATTAGGTAAGCTACCATACCGAGAAAGCATCTAACTTGTTTCACAGAGGTGGGGCGTTGCATGTTATTTATGGCTTTTATTTTATCTGGGTCTGCTTTGATGCCATCTTCAGAGACAATGTGGTCCAATAACAAGAGTTCCTTTTCCATAAATTGGCACTTACTAGGTTTGGCGTAGAGTTTGTGCTTTGCGAGTTGATCAAGTGTCTTACGGACATGTGTGAGGTGTTCCTCTTTTGTTTTTGAAAATATGATGATGTCGTCAAGGTAGCAAATGTATTTGAGAGATTGTTTAGTGCTTGGTTCATCATGGTGACAATTGTTGCAGGAGCATTGGTTATACCAAAGTTCATTACTTTACATTATAACAACCCGAATTGTGTGTGGAACACAGTCTTTGGTATGTCTTTCTCTTTAACTTCAACTTAGTTATAACCAGATGTGAGGTCAATTTTTGAGAAATTTTTTGCTCCAGAGAGCCTTGCAAATAGGTCTACAATGAGGGGAAGTGAGTATTTATTCTTTACTTTACTTGCGTTTAGTGCTCTGTAGTCAGTAACTAAGCAAAGAGATCCTTCTTTCTTCTTTACAAAGAAAGCTGCTGCCCCCCACAGGGATTCAGACGGGCAAATGAATCCTTTGGCTAGGTTGTCCTCAATGTGGGCTTTAAGTGTTTGGGTCTCCATGGGGGAGAGTCTGTAGAGGGGTGCAGGTTTGGGCATGGCTTTGCATAAGTCAATGCCATGTTTGACCTCTTGTTTGGGGGGTAACTCTGTGAGTTCTTTCTTTGAATACATGAGTGTATTCATTTAGGAGTGCTGCCAGTTCTGGGCATTGGATCTTTTGTGTTTGTATATTATTAAATTCAGAGTACCTCATTATGTGGAGGGTACTGTCTTTGGTTAGATGTTCAGAGTCATCTTGATTTATGACTTGGACAAATACTGTATCTCTTAGAATCAGGTCGTTGGGTTCTTTGAGAATGTTGAAATTGACTCCATTGCATTTTATTGTCATGGTTTTTGTTTTCCAATATATGATGGGGTTCAATTGGGTGAACTAGTCCATGCCTGCTACAATTTCTTAGTTTATGTTGTTCATGACAAGTCTTTTTATGGACGTTTGTATGCCTTGGAGGTCAATTCTGAAGGGAGTTGTTTTGCCTTTGAGTAGAACTTTTGATTTATCTACCATTCTGGAGTATTTTAAGTTAAATTTGAAAACTGGTATTTTGTACTTGGTTACAAAAGGTTTGCTAACCACAGTGTGTTGTGCACCAGAGTCAAATAAAATTTTATGTGTATGAGATTTGTAAGTGCATGAATAGACAAGAAGTTGTGAGCAATCTTTAATTTTTACGTTCATAAAAATGGAGGATTGCAGGACACATGGGATGCAAGCAGCAAAGTTCATGCCTTGGTACTTCTTGTTGTGTTGGGGGGAGACAGGGGCACTTAAGCCTGTTCCCCCTCCTCTTTTCCCTTTTCCTCTGTTTTGAGACCTTTGAGGTCAGAGAATGTAGGGTCAGATTTGTAGCGGGTTGCTACTTCAGTGTTGTTAACTTTGGCGGTGTCCTCTTTCTTGGGATGGGAGCGGTTTGCGCTTTGGCTACAATTGTTGTTGTTACTATTGGAGTAGCCGTTGTTATGGTTGGTATTTTGGCGTTTATTGCCATTGTTGTTTTTTCTGCCATTGCTGTTTGAGGAGTGGTTGCCATTGCGTGCAGCATATTCCATGTTGGTGCATTTTTCAGCGTGCTTGGCTTCAGCAATGAGTGCAGGCATGGAGGTATTTGCTTCTGGGCGGATGAGGGCAGCAACAGAGGGTTTCATTCTGTTGATGAATGATGCTCTGGTGTGTACATTATCAGCTTGTGCTGGGTTTTGGATTTTGCAATGTATTTCTTCAAATTTGTTGGAGTAGGCTGTGATAGTGGTCTTATGAGGAAGGTCACTGAGCTGTATTGCAATATCTTGAAGAGATTTGGTGACGCGGAAATTGTGGGTGATGTTGGCTTTGAACTCTTCCCAGTTATCAAGCTGGTTGTTGGTTTGTGAGCCAACCCAGGTGGCAAACCAGTTAGCTGTGGCCTTGTATAGGCGCTTGCTGGCTTCCTGGACCCATTTCTCATAAGAGATGCAGCTGGCACGGAGTTTAGCAGCTGTGTGGTCTAGCCAGTTGATGACGTTTTCTTTGTTTTTACCAAAAACTTGTCAATACCAATGTATTTGGTGTTGACAACTTCACCTGTGATAGGTGTTTATGTGTTTGTTTGTGGTTGAAGAGAGCAACTGTATTGAATTATCTTGGCGCATGCTTTGGACATGACCAGACCTTTGAATACAGTGCATCCACTAGGAATATATTTGTCAATGTTGTGGGTGTGGAAATATGTTTTCCAGATCTCCTGGGATGTGGCCTGGTTGAGTACGTGGGCAAAGGTAGGCAGGTTCTGTTCAGTCATCTTCTCTTTCATTGGCGTGGTCAAAAACTGTAGTGCTACCAGTGATAAGGAGCGCCTTTTGGGGAAGCTTTAAATATAAAAGTAGGAGAAGAAGAAGTATATTTTATTGGATAATATTTTAGACTTAAATAGATTTGGCTGTGGTGGAGATTTAGTTGGATCAAACCTAGGGGTTGGTCATGTGCAGGATGGGTTTGAGCCACTGGATACTTATACAGTCATGTGATATTGGTTTGTTGCCATTTCTGGTATGCCAAATGGTATATTGGAAAGGCACCAGATTGGGCAATGACTGGATGTTAGGTGTGATGGCAATAGCTGGAGTACTTGTACATCTAGATCCTCAAAAAGACCAACCACCAGGATGCCATCCAGTGCAAGATTGGATAGCCGCTCAAAGGGGCCTCCCAAAGGAGACCGGCTGAGAAAGGGGAGGGAAATAGGCATTCAAGGCCATTACCAGGGCCCCAGTAAGCAACCACAGAGAGCAATCCCGGGTGGGAGGGGCATCTGGGTTTAACACAGGGATTTGGTGCAAGGAGGGTAGGGAGGAAGCTGAGGCTGCTGTGGGGAGAGGATCAGCCAAGTCAGAAAAAGGGGTTTCAGTAGTTCCGGATTCTGGAGGGGGTGACAATTCCTCAGGATAAGAGGTTGATCAAAGGAAAAAAATATAGGATGCTAAGTTAGTGGGGACCTGGGTGAAATGACTGATGGTATTAGAAAGCAGACCAGGAGCAAACCCAGGAGTTTGAGAAATCAGGTAAAGTTTGTTCCAAAAGCCAGGGCTGGAGGACCAGAACAATAGGGAGATAGGCACCAATATCCACATAGCCACCTTGTACCAAGGAGACAACATGATATAAGAGGGGTCTTTTAACTAGAACTTCCGGGCGGACGGTCCAAGCGCTCTGGGAAAGTAACAAGGGCACATACCAGGTTCAGATTTCCTTGGGTCAATTCCCAACAAAAAACTATGGGCGGGTGGACAGACAGACAGACAGGCAGACCAGGGGAAAGCAGGTGGGGGGACAGCATTGGGAGTCAGGACAAATACCTTTATTATTTAAATAAAACTTCAAAATACAAAAATTTGAAAAGTCAGGAGTTTTATTCAACAATTTTAATTGGTAATCAAGGGACCTGATGGTCCATGATTCCATTATATGCAGAGGGGGGTGATAGGGCCAGGAGTTTTGGAAAAGGGCTATTGGAAAGCAATCTAAAGGGGAGCCCGTTAAAAGACACTGGCTAATCTTCCCCTGGTTTATGACCAAGAGAATAGGGGCAGTGGGCCCAGAGGTAGAGCTCAGTCCCCCAATTGCCTAGGAACCTTCTGGGGACTCAGGATGCACATTTCCCCTAATGCCTTCCTCTGACGTCCCAACTAGAGGGCTCCTGAACCCAATTATTTTGGGCCAAGAGACTTCTGGGCCAGAGGAATTGATTGCCTGGGATATCATCAATTGCGGGATTTGATACCCAATTTATCCGGGCCGCAGGTTAAGCCTACCCTGCGCCATGTGGCCCGCATTTTTCTGTTGACCCACCAGTTGTCTCAGAACAGGGCAATACCAGGACAGAAAGCAATCTAGCTAGATTAGAGTCTCCTCCACAATTGGAGGGGACTCCAATAAAAGAATTGGGGCTTTGGCCAGGAAGGCCAACACAAAGCGTTCATCTACTATGTGGGCTAGGTCCTCCAGGTTTTGGAGGGGTTTTGCCTGCATGTGGGCCACTTTTTTTGACAGTCTGGGAAAAACATCCCAATTCAGGGCTAAAGATGGGCCTCGGAACTTTACAGGGTCATGTCAAAATGACTTCTAATGTGTGTGGGAGGTCATTGTAGAAGTCTAATTATGGCCCAGCTTTATCAAAGTAAATAGTGCTGGGGGCTTGGTCACGTAAGTCTTCATACACTGCAATGTACTCCTCAATTGTTCCTGTCATCTTGAAGGTTCTAAGTTCTGTCATGATCACCACATCAGAGTCCTTCATGGAGAACTTTTTGAGGAATGCAGTTTTAAACACTTCCCAGTTCTCCTTCTGGTCAGGGTGCTGTGCTAGCCACCCACTTACAAAACATTATGTGGTTCCTGTGACACAAAGGGCAATTTTATTGGCCCAGAGTCTGCAGGAGTAGCCTACTTGTGTAAAATTGCTTTGTGTGCTGTTGATCCAGAGGTTGGCATTTTACCGGTGTAATCTTGTGAACATACCAATTTCTGCTGAGCGTAGGTGCTGGAATACAATACTGGGTATCTCAGGCGGCTGCGGGCTTGTGGCAGTTAGAGGCTGGCTCAGGAGTTTACGGGCTTTGAGAAGATTGTACTGTTTGGTGGGTGTGGTGAAATAGCTATGAGCTATGACGCTTTTACCAGCTTTTGTTGGCCAAACCAGGCTATAGGCCTTACTGTCAGCCATATGAGGCTATAGGCTTTACCTTTTGGTCATATAAGGCTATAGGCCTCATCTGTTGGTCATACAAGGTTATAGGCCTTACCTTTTGGTCATATAAGGCTATAGGCCTCATCTGCCGGCCATACAATGCTATAGGCATTTCCTGTCAGCCATAGGAGGATATAGACCTCATCTGTCATCCATGTGCTTCTATAGGCATTTCCTGCCGTCCATAGGAAGCTATAGGCTTTATCTGTCAGCCAGACAAGTCTATAGGTCAAAGATGTTGACCAGATCATTCCACATGTCATATCTATTGGTCAGATTAAGTATAAGTGATCTGTTAAACTGTCTGTTTCATAATCTGTCCAGATTATACCCAATTTGCCACAATTGCCTTTGGAACAACCAGTTGACAACTGACACTGATGATCTAACTTACAACCACTCTTGTCAGTTGTAATCTCCACATGAAACTGTAGCAACTAATTTGATTGATCATCAATATTACATATTGTTGATCAACATTTCAGTTGGCTATCATCTCACAAATGCCTATATAATCTTCACTTGACTTATGTAATAAATTAGAGGCCTTTTGTTGTAAACCAAATACTTTTGTTTCTCCTTTAACTTGGATAAATTACTTGTCAACTGCCTTTGCAGTGGTGCAGACCTTGGGTCTTTACAACCATGATAGCTCCTGTAAGCTATAAACAGATGTTGAGCTCGTGTTTTCAGCACTGTTAATATAGAGACACCTAGGAATCATAAGTCTTCTGTATGCCACTTATCCATTCTGAATCCTCTCTTCCCCTTCCCCAGTATCTATTGTCTGTCTGGATTCCGACTGATTAACATACACACATTCCTCTGCCAGCCCTGTTCCAACTCTGTTGTCTTGTTGCCAACCAACAACTGAATCCCTTCCCAAGTATATATGTCTGTCTGGTATCCGACTGACTACTATACACCAACTCTGTATACTGTTCTGTTGCTCTGTTGCTGACCAACTCCTGAACCTCTTCTGCTGTTGTTAATACTATTATCTTCCTTTATTGACAATAGTCAGCAACTCCTCAGTTTTATGCTGGCAAGGCATATTCTGTTGTACTCCACCTTGCCTGGTGCTTACATATCCAAGTACTGCTTAAGCCTGACAACCTGTTAGAGCAGTCACCACAGTGGGTATAAGGATATTGTTGAAGACAGTATACTTTAGGGACATCCTGACCCTCTTCATATATTCTCCAGACAGTGGAGAGTGTCATCTGCTTGTTTCTTTTCTTTGGAGGAATTTTTCCTTTAAGTTATGTAGGTGTGGATAACCTACCTGTGCTACCACTGTTGTGAATATACTTCTGGGAAGTATAATAAACAAGATAAAGGGGAAATTAAGAAGAGAATGATACTTTATTGGATATGAATATGGGATAATATATAGTATCTTGAAAAGCCACATACAGTCCATGTCAGTCATGATGTAATGGGGCTTATCTGATTAGTGTTCCTCTTAAGTCACAAGGCTTGTTCAAGTTGTGTTCTGCTTAGGATCTGGGATATTTGATCCCCATAATAGATGGTCTAATGATAGTAGTGTCACCGTCTTATTGGTCAGTCGGTGAACCATTTGGTGAGTCACTCTGGGCATTAATTCTCTGAGAGGGAGTAATCAAAGATTTTGCGACAAACTACAATATGACTTCCCAGTGACCCAAAGCCAAATGTGGAAGTTGACTCAAATTGCCAAATCTAGCAACATGACCAAATAATGATCCCTAGAGAGTGAACAGTTTGATTTAGTGCTTGAATAATTACAGATATCAAGCCACCCCCTGCCAATCCAACCAAGTGATCTTCATTATCATGTTCCTACTACCCTGATTCACAATAACTATATAACACCAATATTCCAATAAAGACCATAACTAGTTTCCTAATATTTTTTCCCTTGCAACTATGCTAATACGACACAGTTACAACACTATTATTATTACAATACGACAGTGCAAGAGGCTACTATAAATCTTGAGATGGGCGGGTGTATACTGTTCAAATTATTAAATGTATATTTATTTAATAGAGATTTTTTTGCTGAGAATGATTGAATAGAAGCTTATTCTCTTTCATTTGAAGGTAAAGCGCCAACTGGGAGCGATTGGGGTCTGGATTCAAGTTTACTGTGTAGCCAAGGGTTTCAAATACCTCAAGGGTTAGTTCACCGAATGGGGCGGTACTCCAGTCTTCAGGTCTAGTAAATTGCTTAAGGTTGTAGCCGTGATATACACCATAGGGAACCATGAGGAAGTCCAGGGTTGTATAATATTTTCCCGAGTCCATGTGGTTAGTCTTATCACCTCCTAATTTTAGACTTGTCTCAACGTAGACATGACTTCCTTTGGTTGTCTTGAAGTAGATTGAGTTGGGGGTGGCGAGCAACTTATTAAGCATAAGTAAAGTTTTATTGCTACAATCAGTTTCTGTATTGGGTGGCTGGGGGTAACTACGAGTTGAGTGTAGTTTCTGGAACATATTGTGCAGAGGTTTATCTTCTGTGTAGAGATGAGTATCAAACAAGCTTGTTGGGACATAAGATAAGATATATTTCCCTGTATAGCTAGTCCGAATACTAATCCCATCAGGGTCACACATACTGCCCTCTGCGAATTTTGATGTAAAGCCTAGTCCGTGGCCCATTTCATGGCTGATAGTATTAATTATATCTATTGACTTTTCATCTTCGCCATATGACCCAGCATATACGCAATCGTTGCACGCTTTAACAAACATCTCCATGTCATGTGCTTTTGACCTACTACCACCATTTTGGATCATCAACGCTTGCGGATAGTCAGGACTATCTCTACTCTTGCCAGCTTCTTTATATGCTACAGGATGACATGTGCCTATCGTTTAGTCATCATTTCTTAAATACTTACCTATTACAGAAGGCCTCTTATCTTTTCCCCGAACCCCTACATTCTTATAGTAATTTCCGTGGTTGACATGTACTTTGATTGGGGTATTGAAAACAAAAACATTTTCAATAAACCCACCTACGATCTGCAGTGCTGTTTTCAACTCATGCACTAGCCAAGAACTCTCGTAGCTTCCAAGCTCAAACACGAACTTCCCACCAGGCGACACAACTCTGCTCACGTCGCCCAGACGGCGTGGCATCTCTGGACGAATCCCTTGGTTCAGAGAATTGCGTGGGAACCTGAACTTGTCAAGTATCTTCTGTTTCTCAAAGAGAAAATCACCAACAGGCACTCGCAATGCAGAAACAAATCCCAAAATCCCTAAAAACTTCATTCTACACTCTTGCCAAGCTACTCTCTGCTTAAATCACTCAACCTGCGCCACTTCTCCGATAAATCAGATAATTAATTACGTCATACTGTTCTCTTCAATGCTAAATTCTCCCGCGATTAGCTGAACATCACAATTGATTTAGGTATTTTAAGAAAACTTTCAAAGGATTGCAGGCTTAAGCATCTATCCACCAGATCGGCTTATTTTTCATTGGCGAGTTTGAGACTAGTTTAAGAAAGTGTCACTGTTCCCAAGCTAACTGGAGCAAACAGACGATTGGTTTCGGGTTAATTATTAATAACTCAGTAAGTGAATAATTAATATCTCTTATTTGGGAATTGTAATTAATCCCAGCTTTACTGCTGCATAGGGTTGGGACGGGCACCAAAATCTACACAATTGATTTTGTGACCAAGCTTTGATTGGCACAATTGGTTTTGTGACTTTGTCAGTTGGGCACAATTCATTTTGTGACCTTCATGTCACATCACAATTCATGTGGATTGGTTTTGTGTTTTTAGGGAGCAGTACACAATTTCGACTGCCACAATTTTGTGCCCTGCTCCAAAAGTCACAAAACAAATCTGCATGAATTGTGATGTGACCAAGCACAATCTCATGTGGTTTTGTGTTGTGTCCAATCATAAGTATGCAAGTTATTCCTTTCAATTGAAGTATATATTTATTGATATTTTGATTGGTGTTTTAATATAATTATCTAAAGCAAACTGTGATATGATCAAATATATCATTGTGAGGTAATGGCAGGTAAAGCTTTAATAAATTTGATTTAAAAAATAAAGTCCTACAACTGAACTTCCTCTAATTTTACATCCTGTGCCTTGCACAAAATGAAATCATCTGTTTCATCCATGAAAATCACCTGCCTTTTATATTTTGTGATCTACACAATGGAGTGAGGCACAAATTGTGACCTACTCTAAAAGTTGTGACACAAAATCACATGGATTGTTTTGTGAATCAATCCAAAACATCCAAAAAAAATGGTTTTATGACACTGTGTTTGCACAATTGCTGTTTCCGTCCCTTTCCTACAGCTGCAATGACAATCTTATTAATATATTTAAAAGTGAGTCTGTCTGTAAGATTGCCTCAAGTGGGCTCAAGCCGTAGAGGATTTGACAGATTTGATTTTTCTGTAAGTTTTATTTTAAAAAGTTGATAATTGAGCCAAAAGCTCGATTTGGCTCATCCCTACATTCAATCCCTTACATGCATCTTGGAAAGTACAAAGGTTGGATTTGATGGAGTGTGGCCTAAATTATATTGAACTGAGAATATAGGCCACTTGAACTGCTATAAATTAGTATTTAATTACTTGATTTTTAAATCATAGCTAGTCTCATGCATCCATACCAAAGCGGATTATCTACAAAGCTTACCTAACTTCAGGATGTGTGGATTAAAATTGGAAGAGAAGCAACATATTGTTTAAAATACTTATATATGATTGGATGTTTAAACTCTGCTAAGGATTGGATTGGTTGACAAAGAGATAGCTTGGTTAATTTAAAGCAGTATGATTCAAATTAAAAATAATAATGTTTGTTTAAAGTAAGAGATGGTATTTTGTCAGGATAAAGTAGAGAGAGAGCTTGTCGTAATCTATCAAATGGGGAATGTACCCCCAAATTAGGATGACATTCCCAATTAGGAGGAGACAATGTGTGTTTACTCGTAAATGATAACCCTGGAGAGTGAATAAGGAAAGATGCAGCAGAAGATTATGCACAGGTACCAGGAAGACCTTCATTTAGCTCAACGTCAAGGAATCAGCAGCATAGATAGGCTCACATTCAATTTTGTGGGTTTCAGGAATAATTTCAGCAGGAGGTGAAAGATTACCAGGAAATTGCAGAGATGAGAAAGCAGAATCTAGCAGTCTGTTTATTATAAATCTGATTGGAAAATATTGAAATAAGTGAATCATTGAGGCAAGATATTTATTGAGAGTAAAATATCAAACTACTAAGGTAGTTTGGTGGGGACAATTGTTACTTAAAGCCTTTGGGTACATCTTGATGAGGTGGCCTCCTTGGATACAATATTTAGACAGCTTACAGATACCACCAATGGTGGTTCTGTAAGCTGTTACCTGACCTCCTTTGAGGTCAGGATTTGTTGACCAGCAGGTCAAGGAAGGGAAAATTGGACGTGGGGCATCCGCGCCCCACTCTGACCCAATTTCCCATGCCACCACCCACTTGTGATCAATCATTAGATTTAAATCTATGATTGCCGCAAGCAGGTGGGGCTTTGGGCTGGGTTTCCTGGGTGGCGGCACTTTGGCCGAGCCACACCTGGGAATATATGGCCATGACATATTTTGTTGCTTCACTAAAGCATGAAATATATAAAAGCAGGTCCAAACTTGTTTTTTTGATCAAATTCTCCTTTTGCCAGGTGTAAAGTTCCAAGGGGTCCCGCTAGCCCTGGACAGGGATATATTCCCTAGAGCCACAAAAAAGGTGGGCTGTATCTAGGCACAACCTCTACACAACCTGGAGGACCTTGCCCACACTGTGGATGAGCGTTTTGTGCTGGCCTTTACGGCCAAAACTTTTCTCCTTCTTTGGAGTCTCCTCTCACTACAGAGAGACACCAATCCAGTTGAATTGTTTGCTCTTCTGGTGTCTTTCTGCCTTAAAATAATTGGCAGGAAAAAGGAAACACAGTCTCCACTCTACTAAATTTTCCTGGCTTGCAGCCTGGGAAATTTGGGGATAAGATTCCATATATAGTGGAATCCTGGTTGACTAATTCCACTGGCCTGGGGGCCTCAGCCTGGAGAAAATGGTTCTAGGGACATTCTGGCTGTGACTTCAAAGGCAAACATCAATGGGAATGTTGTGCCTAAGCCCCTGGAATGTACTAAGTAACCAGGTTTCTGTCTCCTGAACCTGGTCCTGTTGCTCCTATTTCTTGGGCCCAGGCCATGGGTTGATTAGATTGACAGGTTTAACTGGTTCCCTCTTGCTGCTTTTAAAATCCCCTCCTTCAACACCCCTGGTACTATTGTCCCTCTCATGCATATAATGGAAGCAAGGGCCATCAGGTCCCTTGCTTACCAATTCTGATTATTAAATAAAACTCCTGATTTTACAAATTTGCTTTGTGTTGTGTGGTTTAATTTTGATAATAAAAATTATTGTCTTGACTTCTGCCCTGTCTCTTGCCTCTTGCATTGGTCTACATGCCTTGCTGTCTGCCTGTGTTTTTTGATAAAAGAATCCAGAAAGATTCAAATCATGTTTTAGCCCTCAGAAAAGGCTTGAGGTACCTGTATTTGACTCCACACTCCAATTCAAACCCCACAACTAATTGTGAATCTCAATTTCTTTGACCCGGCCACCCAAAGTTTTTGTTAGATCTATCCTACAGAATGTATTCTCCATTCCTAAAGTCAATCCTGGTAAATTTGGTACCATTTTTCCTCCTGCAATGGTCCACTTCCTCAGAAATATGAAGATGACTCTTATTAGCAGCACAAATCTCAGTAGCAAATTATGGACTGCTACCAAACTCCTTCCACCATCTGACCCAGGCTATATACATTTGAACTCTTTTGGCAAGTCAGCATGAATAGTTCTATATCTAAAAAATTTCCTCACCTTTTAGAAATTAAAAATTGATAATTATCCTTCCTCAACTCAGAAGGATACTGAACTTTTCAATTATATACTTCTGAGAAGTATAGTAAACAAGATAAAGGGTAAAATAAGAAGAGAATGATACTTTATTGGATGTTAGTTAGAGTATTATATAGTATCACAAGAAGCCACATGCTGTCCATATATGTCATGGCAGTTATGGGGCTTGTCCAAGTAGAGTTTTTCTTAGGACTCAAAATGCTTGATCCCCATAATAGATGTGCAAATGATAAGAGTGCCACGGACTTGATGATTAGTCAGGGAATCATCCAGAGAGTTGCTTGGGGAACTACTTTCCCAATATGGAGTAATATAAGCTGTTGCAAATTTCCCCCTGGGGTGCTGGAAGGAGGAACCTTAGGAATTTTTTGAGAGTTTCTGGGATTCAGGCTTGTTATTGATCCAGTTTTACATTTGGTACAGGGAGTTGGGAGTTATGTTGTGCTGCTCTTGCTTTGCACATACAGATTCAATCATTGTGCATATTTTTGAGCTCTGTTTGAGTGCCAATGCCTTTGACAAGGTAAGTATTGTTTGGTTTGGTTTGAGTGAATTTTGCCATTCATCATGTTTTGATTTTACCTTTGATGGGTTATTTTGAGGACAAATATATCTCTTTTGCTTTTGCCCCCCAAAATGAGGTTTATCCAAACTGGGAAATACAATTGTTTGGTTTCTTGATTCTTTGCAGCTTGCCCCACTCATGATTGTGGCAAGTGATCCTACCATCCATGTACTGCTTTGTGGTAAAGCTGAACAGTATATATTCCATTTCACTTTCACCAATAAAAATCAAGTTCTATTTACATTTTTGTCTTTGTGTCTTCTGTACTTCCGCGCCTCTCTCTAGCCACGCCTAGTAGAGATTATTCATCCAGGGCCGCAAGGTAAATGCTATTGCCTTCCCTGTCATCTAACCAAGACTTAGTATGAATCCAATCCTAAGGTTAGGATTCCCCGTTGTGTATATGTGCCGCGCCTCAGGTCATAACATGGTTTAACTTCCATGATGATTTCTGGTCCTTATAACCCTGATTCCAGTTTATGCATATAGTGATTAAGGACCCAAATCTTGTCCCCAACTTGAAAGTGTTCCTTTTTCAGTGGAATTTTTCCTTTTCAACCCTTTCTTTCTCCTTGTCCTTTTGGTCTTTTCTGGCATGATGTACGTCAGGGTCACTGTTTTCTGTCACTTTCTTTGGCATAGATAATTTTAATAATGATGTAGAGCTAACAATAGCGGTTTTATGACCATAGAGAGTTTGTATGGGCTTTTTCCAGTATTGCAGTTAACTTGTGTTCTGCACACCATAAGCACAGTTGATAGCATATCAACCTGGGTTCTCAGATTGTTGGCAGATAACTTGCTGAGGGCTCTACAAGGGACCCATTCAGTCTTTTGACTCTTCTGTTTGCTTGTGGGTGATAGGGGCTGGCTATGGTGTGCTTTATTCTGTTTTTGGCAAAGTGGATGTTGGTGCCAATGGCTTTAAGTTCAGCTCCTCTTTCTGTGATTAGGAGTTCAGGTTTCCTGAACTTAGCTATAATTTCCTTGACAATAAATGGTATTACATCATTTCCTTTATTTTATTTTGTAGCTTGGGCTACAGACCACTTGGTTGCATAGTCAATAGCTGTGATAATGTAATTTTTTGCCTTTTTTATTGCCAGGCATTAGTCCCACAATATCCAGTGACTACACTTTGAAAGGTTTTGTGACTGACACTGGTATTACTGACTTGGGGGTACCTGGAGCAGGTGTAATTTTCACAAATTTGCATCAATCTAGTACTTCCTTGAATTTGTCCAGAATGTTGAGCCACTAGTAGTATGCCTTGAGGTATTCATGAAAGTTCTTCTACGGATGTGTTCCAGATATCTGTGGTATCAAAAGATGGTGTCAATCTTTTGTGTTGACGGGATGTAGGGTACAGTATTGCCATTTGATAATATGCAGTTTAGAGTACCATATACGTTTTTGAACAGATGTTTCTTCTTGAGGACTTTTTCTTGTATTTTCATTGGTGTACCAGGTGTTAATCTCTCTTAGAGATTTCCCATAATTTTCATGGGCCAATTGAGTTCTCCATCAGTGCATAAGAGATGTTTAAGGTATAGCCTTGACATAGAATCTGTAATAAGCATTTTCTTGCCTAGTTTGTATTCAATTATTATGAGGTACCTTTGTATGAGGCTCATACATTCAGATTGTTGTCTAGATAGGTGTTGTTATGTATAAAGAACACTAATGAATTGTGGTTGGTTAGCACTTTGAATAGCTGTGCAACTTCCAGGTAGTATTGCCACTTCATTAGACAGTGGATAATATCTACCAACTCTTTGTGTTATATTGTATATCTTTTTTAACCATCAGACAGCTTTTTTGATTCATATGCTACAGGGAAAAAGTCCCTTTTCTGCAGTTTGAATTTGGAGTACTCCTCCTATTGCAGAATTTGAGGTGTATGTTTCTAGATTGTACACTCCTTCACAGTTTAATACTTTAAGATAGGGTTGGTGACTATAAACTCTTTTAATTGACAAAAGTGCTGATATCTTAACAGTACACATGCTGTAAAT